>JAWQFJ010024371.1:17500-27500 GCA_034096865.1 Theodoxus fluviatilis | reverse complement strand
GGGAAGCGTGTCAACGTGTGTAGTGATGGAGGGAAGCGTGTCAACGTGTGTAGTGATGGAGGGAAGCGTGTCAACGTGTGTAGTGATGGAGGGAATTTCTCACTGCTTGCGTCTAAATGGCTCTGTTCTTAAAAAATTCATCGCGGCGGATTTGAACAATGTGTGTATGGATTTCCAGGGTCGGTTTGTTCCAAACTGCGTAAGTGTGATTGTCTGACATTGTAGAAAAAAGGGGAAAAAAATCCTCTCTCTCTCTCTCTCTCTCTCTCTCTCATTCATTTACGAACCACATGCAAAGAAATGCTGTAAATGCAGAGTTCAATGTCACTCTAATGCAAAGAATACTTCGGTACTGTCTGGCCAGTACAGTACCTCATTTCATTCCAGTTAACGGAAACATTATTTGAGTCTTTGTACGCATGCGCATCATCCAGTAGGCCTACAAATAATCAACTTTTTACACGACAATCAGCAGGAAGCCGTGAGCGAAAGTGAGAATTAATTCAGTTACGTCATTGTCGTTGTCGTCGAGGTCAGCAGCAGCAGCATAGTCATCGTCATTGTCGTCGTGGTCGTCGTCATCTTTGATAGTGTAGTCCTTGATGGCTTCGTCATCCCCATCATAATTTACATCGTCATTGTTATCATTGTCGTTGTGGTCATGGTTGTTGTTATTGCGGTCTTAGTCAAGACAGATGCAATGTCTGGAATTCGTTTTGGAGAATTTCACTCCGGGTAGCCATTAAACAGGAAACCATGCGCCAAGAACCAGCATGTATGACAGCCCGGGTGCACGACCAAGGGAAAAAGTTTCGAGTCTGGGCAGACTGTTTTGCAGGTGTGCACTCTTCAGTGAGTTTGACAACAACCTCACCTACACGTAATGGCATTGTGTTAACATTTGATCGATAAATTTGGAACGAAAATCGGCTGAGAACACGTGTTTCCGCCAAAACGTACCATTATTTCAAACCAGTGACCACTAATGAATGCAAAAACTTCAGCCTTCGCCGCTGAGTGGCGCTGCAGCCAGACAACCAATCAGATGTCTCCTTCTATGTTGCTTGGGCACGTACGCCAGAACTCGATAGACTTACCAAACCCAGTCTCCAAGACTACTGTCGTGAATCCGTGTCGTACGGCCGCGCTGCCCTCAGCTGGCACTGCAGTCCTCAGTCTTCAGCACTGCATGCAGTGTTCTCGCCATCCGTCTCTACCGTCGTCGCACGGCACAGAAACAACAGCGCATTCAGTGCGTGCATACAAAGCCCCCACCCCCCACCCCCGTCCCACCCCACCCCCTTCCCCCTTCCCGTCCCACCCCACCCGCACCCGCGTCCCACCTCACCCCCTTCCCCCGTCCCGCCCACCCCACCCCCACCACCGTCCCACCTCACCCTCTTCCCCCTCCCCTCCCACCCCACCCCCCACCCCCGTCCCACCCCCTCCCCCTCCCCCGTCCCACCCCACCTCCAACCACTCCCATCCCTCTTCTTTCAAACGATCCATTTCGCCTATTATTAATACGCATACATTGAGAATAAGTGTATTTTTGTTGTGCTAAATCTAAGAAATGTTGAATACCTTGGACGATGAACAATCTGAAGGGAAAGCTCATAATTCCCCCTGTAACATCCCCTGACGGGAATCTGGAGCCATATACCCACTCCTCTCACTGCGCCGACGAGCAAAGAATAGAAAGGGAGAAAAAGGGTAAACAGAGGCGTTTTCGCGTCTCTCTGCAACTCGTCCTTGCTGTGGTGTTCTTGCCTACAGAAGGTGTTACATGGATCGAACTGAACAGAACGTTATTCAGAGGTCGACTGCCTGTTTCAGTGTTTCAATAGGGAGCCTCAACTGAACAGAACGTTATTCAGAGGTCGACTGCCTGTTTCAGTGTTTGAATACGGTGCCTCAACTGAACAGAACGTTATTCAGAGGTCGACTGCCTGTTTCAGTGTTTGAATAGGGTGCCTCAACTGAACACAACGTTATTCAGAGGTCGACTGCCTGTTTCAGTGTTTGAATAGGGTGCCTCAACAGAACAGAACGTTATTCAGAGGTCGACTGCCTGTTTCAGTGTTTGAATAGGGTGCCTCAACACAACAGAACGTTATTCAGAGGTCGACTGCCTGTTTCAGTGTTTGAATAGGGTGCCTCAACTGAACAGAACGTTATTCAGAGGTCGACTGCCTGTTTCAGTGTTTGAATAGGGTGCCTCAACTGAACAGAACGTTATTCAGAGGTCGACTGCCTGTTTCAGTGTTTGAATAGGGTGCCTCAACTGAACAGAACGTTATTCAGAGGTCGACTGCCTGTTTCAGTGTTTGAATAGGGTGCCTCAACTGAACAGAACGTTATTCAGAGGTCGACTGCCTGTTTCAATGTTTGAATAGGGTGCCTCAACTGGACAAAACGTTATTCAGAGGTCGACTGCCTGTTCCAGTGTTTGAATAGGGTGCCTCAACTGAACAGAACGTTATTCAGAGGTCGAATGCCTGTTTCAATGTTTGAATAAGGTACCTCAACTGAACAGAACGATATTCAGAGGTCGACTGCCTGCTTCAGTGTTTGAATAGGGTGCCTCAACTGAACAGAACGTTATTCAGAGGTCGACTGCCTGTTTCAGTGTTTGAATAGGGTGCCTCAACTGAACACAACGTTATTCAGAGGTCGACTGCCTGTTTCAGTGTTTAAATAGGGTGCCTCAACAGAACAGAACGTTATTCGGAGGTCGACTGCCTGTTTCAGTGTTTGAATAGGGTGCCTCAACACAACAGAACGTTATTCAGAGGTCGACTGCCTGTTTCAGTGTTTCAATAGGGAGCCTCAACTGAACAGAACGTTATTCAGAGGTCGACTGCCTGTTTCAGTGTTTGAATAGGGAGCCTCAACAGTGATCTACATGTCTTCTCTAACACGGATCAGCGCTGCAAACCGTGTCGCTGTTAATGTCGTCATGGGCCTACCGCCTAAGTAACATTTCTATCGTTTCTCTGCCTCAAAGCGTGACATACGCACACAGATACACTCATTGCTGTCTGAATGTAAGTTCCTTGTAAAAGAAAGCTACAATATCTTCTTGATCAGTGCATAACGTGACGTTCTATGAGCCTCTCTCTCAGATCAGTGCATAACGTGACGTGCTATGTGCCTCTCTCTCAGATCAGTGCATAACGTGCTATGTGCCTCTCTCTCAGATCAGTGCATAACGTGCTATGTGCCTCTCTCTCAGATCAGTGCATAACCTGACGTGCTATGTGCCTCTCTCTCAGATCAGTGCATAACGTGGTATGTGCCTCTCTCTCAGATCAGTGCATAACGTGACGTGCTATGTGCCTCTCTCTCAGATCAGTGCATAACGTGGTATGTGGCTCTCTCTCAGATCAGCGCGTAACGTGCTATGTGCCTCTCTCTCAGATCAATGCATAACGTGACGTGCTATGTGCCTCTCTCTCAGATCAGTGCATAACATGCTATGTGCCTCTCTCTCAGATCAGCGCGTAACGTGGTATGTGGCTCTCTCTCAGATCAGTGCATAACGTGGTATGTGCCTCTCTCTCAGAACAATGCATAATGTGCTATGTGCCTCTCTCTCAGATCAGTGCATAACGTGACGTGCTATGTGGCTCTCTCTCAGATCAGTGCATAACGTGACGTGCTATGTGCCTCTCTCTCTCTCTCAGATGAGTGCATAACGTGTCGTGCTATGTGCCTCTCTCTCAGATCAGTGCATAACGTGACGTGCTCTGTGCCTCTCTCTCTCTCAGATCAGTGCATAACGTGACGTGCTATGTGCCTCTCTCTCAGATCAGTGCATAACGTGGTATGTGTCTCTCTCTCAGATCAGTGCATAACGTGACGTGCTATGTGCCTCTTTCTCAGATCAGTGCATAACGTGATGTGTTAAGTGCCTCTCTCTCAGATCAGTGCATAACGTGACGTGGTATGTGCTTCTCTCTCAGATCAGTGCATAACGTGACGTGCTATGTGCCTCTCTCTCAGATCAGTGCATAACGTGCTATGTGCCTCTCTTTCAGATCAGTGCATAACGTGTCGCGCTATGTGCCTCTCTCACAGATCAGTGCATAACGTGTCGTGCTATGTGGCTCTCTCTCAGATCAGCGCATAACGTAACGTGCTATGTGCCTCTCTTTCAGATCAGTGCATAACGTGACGTGCTATGTGCCTCTCTCTCAGATCAGTGCATAACGCGACGTGATATGTGTCTCTCTCTCAGATCAGTACATAACGTGACGTGATATGTGTCTCTCTCTCAGATCAATGCATAACGTGCTATGTGCCTCTCTCTCAGATCAGTGCATAACGTGACGTGATATGTGGCTCTCTCTCAGATCAGTGCATAACGTGACGTGCTATGTGCCTCTCTCTCAGATCAGTGCATAACGTGACGTGCTATGTGGCTCTCTCTCTCAGATCAGTGCATAACGTGACGTGCTATGTGCCTCTCTCTCAGATCAGTGCATAACGTGACGTGCTATGTGCCTCTCTCTCAGATCAGTGCATAACGTGACGTCATATGTGCCTCTCTCTCAGATCAGTGCATAACGTGACGTGATATGTGTCTCTCTCTCAGATCAGTGCATAACGTGACGTGCTATGTGCCTCTCTCTCAGATCAGTGCATAACGTGGTATGAGCCTCTCTCTCAGATCAGCGCGTAACGTGCTATGTGCCTCTCTCTCAGATCAGTGCATAACGTGACGTGGACTGTGCCTCTCTCTCAGATCAGTGCATAACGTGACGTCATATGTGCCTCTCTCTCAGATCAGTGCATAACGTGACGTCATATGTGCCTCTCTCTCAGATCATTGCATAACGTGACGTGATATGTGCCTCTCTCTCAGATCAATGCATAACGTGACGTGCTATGTGCCTCTCTCTCAGATCAGTGCATAACGTGACGTGCTATGTGCCTCTCTCTCAGATCAGTGCGTAACGTGCTATGTGCCTCTCTCTCAGATCAGCGCGTAACGTGCTATCTGCCTCTCTCTCAGATCAGTACATAACGTGACGTGATATGTGCCTTTCTCTCAGATCAGTGCATAACGTGACGTGCTATGTGCCTCTCTCTCAGATCAGTGCATAACGTGACGTGCTTTGTGCCTCTCTCTCAGATCAGTGCATAACGTGACGTGCTATGTGCCTCTCTCTCAGATCAGTGCATAACGTGATGTGTTATGTGCCTCTCTCTCAGATCAGTGCATAACGTGACGTGGTATGTGCCTCTCTCTCAGATCAGTGCATAACGTGACGTGGTATGTGTCTCTCTCTCAGATCAGTGCATAACGTGACGTGATATGTGCCTCTCTATCAGATCAGTGCATAACGTGACGTGCTATGTGGCTCTCTCTCAGATCAATGCATAACGTGACGTGCTATGTGCATCTCTCTCAGATCAGTACATAACGTGACGTGCTATGTGCCTCTCTCTCAGATCAGTGCATAACGTGACGTGCTATGTGGCTCTCTCTTAGATCAATGCATAACGTGACGTGCTATGTGGCTCTCTCTCAGATCAGTGCATAACGTGACGTGCTATGTGCATCTCTCTCAGATCAGTACATAACGTGATATGTGTCTCTCTCTCATATCAGTGCATAACGTGACGTGCTATGTGCCTCTCTCTCAGATCAGTGCATAACGTGCTATGTGCCTCTCTCTCTCTCAGATCAGTGCATAACGCGACGTGGTATGTGTCTCTCTCTCAGATCAGTACATAACACGACGTGATATGTGTCTCTCTTTCAGATCCGTGCATAACGTGACGTGCTATGTGCCTCTCTCTCAGATCAGTGCATAACGTGACGTGATATGTGTGTCTCTCTCAGATCAGCGCGTAACGTGCTATGTGCCTCTCTCTCAGATCAGCGCATAACGTGACGTGCTTTGTGCCTCTCTCTCAGATCAGCGCATAACGTGACGTGCTATGTGCCTCTCTCTCAGATCAGTGCATAACGTGACGTGCTATGTGCCTCTCTCTCAGATCAGTACATAACGTGACGTGCTATGTGCCTCTCTCTCAGATCAGTACATAACGCGACGTGATATGTGTCTCTCTTTCAGATCCGTGCATAACGTGAAGTGCTATGTGCCTCTCTCTCAGATCAATGCATAACGCGACGTGATATGTGGCTCTCTCTCTGATCAGTGCATACCGTGCTATGTGCCTCTCTCTCAGATCAGTGCATAACGTGACGTGCTATGTGCCTCTCTCTCAGATCAGTGCATAACGTGACGTGGACTGTGCCTCTCTCTCAGATCAGTGCATAACGTGACGTGCTATGTGCCTCTCTCTCAGATCAGTGCATAACGTGCTATGTGCCTCTCTCTCAGATCAGTGCATAACGTGACGTGCTATGTGCCTCTCTCTCAGATCAGTGCATAACGTGACGTGCTATGTGGCTCTCTCTCAGATCAGTGCATAACGCGACGTGCTATGAGCCTCTCTTTCAGATCCGTGCATAACGTGACGTGCTATGTGCCTCTCTCTCAGATCAGTGCATAACATGCTATGTGCCTCTCTCTCAGATCAGTGCATAACGTGCTATGAGCCTCTCTCTCAGATCAGTGCATAACGTGACGTGCTATGTGTCTCTCTCTCAGATCAGTGCATAACGTGCTATGTGCCTCTCTCTCAGATCAGTGCATAACGCGACGTGATATGTGCCTCTCTCTCAGATCAGTGCATAACGTGACGTGCTATGTGCCTCGCTCTCAGATCAGTGCATAACGTGACGTGCTATGTGGCTCTCTCTCAGATCAGTGCATAACGCGACGTGCTATGAGCCTCTCTTTCAGATCCGTGCCTAACGTGACGTGCTATGTGCCTCTCTCTCAGATCAGTGCATAACATGCTATATGCCTCTCTCTCAGATCAGTGCATAACGTGACGTGCTATGTGGCTCTCTCTCAGATCAGTGCATGACGTGCTATGTGCCTCTCTCTCAGATCAGTGCATAACGTGCTATGTGGCTCTCTCTCAGATCAATGCATAAAGTGCTATGTGCCTCTCTCTCAGATCAGTGCATAACGTGACGTGCTATGTGCCTCTCTCTCAGATCAGCGCATAACGTGCTATGTGCCTCTCTCTCAGATCAGCGCGTAACGTGCTATGTGGCTCTCTCTCAGATCAGTGCATAACGTGACGTGCTATGTGCCTCTCTCTCAGATCAGTGCATAACGTGACGTGCTATGTGCCTCTCTCTCAGATCAGTGCATAACGTGACGTGCTATGTGCCTCTCTCTCAGATCAGTGCATAACGTGACGTGCTATGTGCCTCTCTCTCAGATCAGTGCATAACGTGCTATGTGCTTCTCTCTCAGATCAGTGCATAACGTGACGTCATATGTGCCTCTCTCTCAGATCAGTGCATAACGTGACGTGATATGTGGCTCTCTCTCAGATCAATGCATAACGTGCTATGTGCCTCTCTCAGATCAGTGCATAACGTGACGTGATATGTGGCTCTCTCTCAGATCAGTGCATAACGTGACGTGCTATGTGCCTCTCTCTCAGATCAGTGCATAACGTGACGTGCTATGTGCCTCTCTCTCAGATCAGTGCATAACGTGACGTGCTATGTGCCTCTCTCTCAGATCAGTGCATAACGTGACGTGCTATGTGCCTCTCTCTCAGATCAGTGCATAACGTGCTATGTGCCTCTCTCTCAGATCAGTGCATAACGTGACGTGCTATGTGCCTCTCTCTCAGATCAGTGCATAACGTGACGTGCTATGTGCCTCTCTCTCAGATCAGTGCATAACGTGACGTGCTATGTGCCTCTCTCTCAGATCAGTGCATAACGTGACGTGATATGTGCCTCTCTCTCAGATCAGTGCATAACGTGACGTGCTATGTGTCTCTCTCTCAGATCAGTGCATAACGCGACGTGATATGTGGCTCTCTCTCAGATCAGTGCATAACGTGACGTGCTATGTGCCTCTCTCTCAGATCAGTGCATAACGTGACGTGCTATGTGCCTCTCTCTCAGATCAGTGCATAACGTGACGTGGTATGTGCCTCTCTCTCAGATCAGTGCATAACGTGACGTGCTATGTGCCTCTCTCTCAGATCAGTGCATAACGTGACGTGCTATGTGCCTCTCTCTCAGATCAGTGCATAACGTGCTATGTGCCTCTCTCTCAGATCAGTGCATAACGTGACGTGCTATGTGCCTCTCTCTCAGATCAGTGCATAACGTGACGTGCTATGTGCCTCTCTCTCAGATCAGTGCATAACGTGACGTGCTATGAGCCTCTCTCTCAGATCAGTGCATAACGTGACGTGCTATGTGGCTCTCTCTCAGATCAGTGCATAACGTGCTATGTGCCTCTCTCTCAGATCAGTGCATAACGTGACGTGCTATGTGCCTCTCTCTCAGATCAGTGCATAACGTGCTATGTGCCTCTCTCTCAGATCAGCGCGTAACGTGCTATGTGCCTCTCTCTCAGATCAGCGCGTAACGTGCTATGAGCCTCTCTCTCAGATCATTGCATAACATGACGTGCTAGGTGCCTCTCTCTCAGATCAGTGTATAACGTGACGTGCTATGTGCATCTCTCTCAGATCAGTGCGTAACGTGACGTGCTATGTGCCTCTCTCTTAGATCAGTGCATAACGTGACGTGCTATGCGGCTCTCTCTCAGATCAGTGCATAACGTGACGTGCTATGTGCATCTCTCTCAGATCAGTGCGTAACGTGTCGTGCTATGTGCCTCTCTCTCAGATCAGTGCATAACGCGACGTGCTATGTGGCTCTCTCTCAGATCAGTGCATAACGTGACGTGCTATGTGCCTCTCTCTCAGATCAGTGTAGCAGCAACAGTCCAACAGGAACTGCCTCTCACAGAAGGGGTTAAACGCGACCAGGAGAGGATTTTACACAGATTTCCCTCGATAGGAGAGGCGCTAGTAAGTGTCACGTGGCCTGCCGTCACAACGTGCAGGGGAGACAACCGTAAAACCTCAAAGCACGAGGTGAGAGTTGTATGCCCGTGTCTCCGCTTACTTTGCAGGGCAAAGCTTCTCCATCTACCCCTCTTATCCTGTCATCTCGCGCGCTTGTCTCGGGAGAAACACCAGTGTCCTTTTGTGCTGCGCAGCAAGCATGAACATTTTAATGCACTTCAGCTCGTAGCAAACTGACTGCCTGACTTGTCTTATCAGCGTCGTTAATATTTCTCCATCAGCAACGCCCCCCGATCCCATTTCGCATCTGAGACAGGTGCGTGGCTTGGAGGGGCATGAGACAGGTGCGTGGCTTGGCTGGGCAATCGCAAGAACATCGTGTAGCCTACGTCTGTAGATGGAAAGGTTTCCTTCGTCTTTTCACAGGTTGTAAAACCAAACCAGTGCACACCCCTCATCTCCCCCCTCCCCCACTCTCATCCCCCTCCCCTGTTCCCCCCTTCCCCCCTCCCCCCTTCCCCCCCCCCCCTCATCCCCAACCCTGTCTCCACCCCCAGGCCGCCTCCCCGTCTATTCTCACGGAAGCATTGTCACGTGATCAAAGAGTCCTTCCAAACGTCTTACTAATAAGTGATGCTTTTGTTTCGAGTAGATGCTAAGGGTATGCATGTCTGCACTTACTTGTAGACTGGTAGGTAAGTATAATGGCTGTGCTGCTGGATGAATAATGACACTGTTTTGCCTTCTGGTGTCTCATTGTATGTATGTGTGTGTGTGTGCGTGCGTGTGTGTGTGTGTGTGTGTGTGTGTGTGTGTGTGTGTGTGTGTGTCCATGTGTGTGCGCATGTGCGTGCGTGCGTGCGTCTGTGTGTCTGTGTCTGTGTCTGTATGTGTCTGTCTGTCTGTCTGTCTGTCTGTCTATCTGTCTGTCTGTGTGTCTGTGTCTGTGTCTGTGTCTGTATGTGTCTGTCTGTCTGTCTGTCTGTCTGTCTATCTGTCTGTCTCTGTATGCGTCTGTGTGTACAGATGTGCGTCTCCCTGTGTGTACAATTGGCAAACTTTAATCGTT
>JAWQFJ010024371.1:0-12500 GCA_034096865.1 Theodoxus fluviatilis | reverse complement strand
ATTACTGCGCTTGATTCAACGTCAAGATGGTAAACATGAAGGAATGATGTCTACAGAGACAGAAAGAAAGAGGGACGGAACGAACGCACGTACGAATGAGTGAATGAAAGAATGACTGACATTCTATGCAGAAGTCTTCTAACCAACATTGTAGATGCCATTAACAAACAGTTGGCTCTGTAAATTTCGTAAAACCATACACATATGCTGGATTTTGATAATGTTAGAAACAAAACAAACAAAAAGAACAGTGTGAGGTGGAAAGGGACGAGGGTGGAGGATAGAAACAAGTGTGCAAGTAAGATTTAAACTAAAAAATCCGATAAAGTATACTTTTTCAGAAAATGTCTATTTTGAGAAATGACGTTAATTGTATAGATATAAAATAGTAGTCGGAACTTTAGTTCACAGGCAGTGTTGACTGCTCAGAGTCCAAATAAATGCATGTAGGAATACAAAACGGACGTGCAGACACACACACACACACACACACACACACACACACACATACACGGACTTTTACAAAGCGGGCTTTCAAAAAGGAAATACGCTGAGCAGTACAAAACGAGGATGGATGGATGAATGGATGGATTGAAGGATGGAAGGATGGATGGATAGAATAATGGAAGGATGGATGGATGGAATAATGGAAGGATGATGGATGGAAGAGTGGAAGGATGGATGGATGGAAGGATGGATGGATGGAAGGATGGAAGGATGGAATATTGGAAGGATGATGGATGGAAGAGTGGAAGGATGGAAGGATGGAAGGATGGAAGGATGGATGGATGGAAGGATGGATGGATGGAATAATGAAAGGATGATGAATGGAAGAATGGAAGGATGGATGGATGGAAGGATGGAAGGATGGATCGATGAATGGATGGAAGGATGGATGGATGGATGGATGGATGGAAGGATGGATGGAAGGATGGATGGATGGATGGATGAATGGATGGATGGATGGATGGATGGATGGATGGATGGATGGATGGATGGATGGAAGGATGGGTGTATAGGTGGAATAATGGATGGAGTTTGACGGCCTATCAGCCTTTATGGGCTACTTAAAACCACTGATTACAAACATTCAAAAGAGGTTACTATGATTAGAGCATTTCAGGTTACGATTTCTCTCCTTACTCTCCTGTTACGAATGGTGTATGGAAACGCGGTGGGTGTATTCTCTCCCCAATGCCCCTGTGGTAGGGAGACGTGGTGGGTCTATTTTCCCCCCATGCCCCTGTGGTAGGGAGACGCGGTGGGTCTATTCTCCCCCAATGCCCCTGTAGTAGGGAGACGCCGTGGGTCTATTCTCCCCCAATGCCCCTGTGGTAGGGAGACGCCGTGGGTCTATTCTCCCCCCATGCCCCTGTGGTAGGGAGACGCGGTGGGTCTATTCTCACCCCCAATGCCCCTGTGGTAGGGAGACGCGGTGGGTCTATTCTCCCCCCAATGCCCCTGTGGTAGGGAGACGCCGTGGGTCTATTCTCCCCCCAATGCCCCTGTGGTAGGGAGACGTCGTGGGTCTATTCTCCCCCCAATGCCCCTGTGGTAGGGAGACGCGGTGGGTCTATTCTCCCCCCCAATGCCCCTGTGGTAGGGAGACACGGTGGGTCTATTCTCCCCCCAATGCCCCTGTGGTAGGGAGACGCGGTGGGTCTATTCTCCCCCCAATGCCCCTGTGGTAGGGAGACGCCGTGGGTCTATTCTCAACACAGACACACCCTACCACCCGCTCCTTCCCCAAAGGGGCAGAGTAACAAGGAAAGCAGGGTCATCGAACATTTCTGAAAGATTTTGGTATTGGAGAGCAAAAAAAGAAAAGACGACAGGTCGGAGTTCGCCAGCAGGGGGCCACGTGACCGAGTGGTCAGAGTGCTTGACCTGAGGCGCGTTTCGGATACGCTAGCAAAGTGAGTTAAAGGCGATCCAACTAAAGCGCGTTTCGAGTTAAAGTTTCCTCGGGCTGGATGAACCTGCAGAGTCGTTCGCTCTACAAGAAAAGAAAATATAAAGATAAAGCATTTCGACGCTGCTTCCAACTGCCACATATCGGTTTTAATACCTTTTGAAAAGGAAGCGCGCCTCAGTAAGATTGACTTTTACTAACTTTGCTAGCGTAGCATAGTCCTAAGAAACGCGCCTCAGTAAGATTGACTTTTACTAACTTTGCTAGCGTAGCATAGTCCTGAGAAACGCGCCTCAGTAAGATTGACTTTTACTAACTTTGCTAGCGTAGCATAGTCCTGAGAAACGCGCCTCAGTAAGATTGACTTTTACTAACTTTGCTAGCGTAGCATAGTCCTGAGAAACGCGCCTCAGTAAGATTGACTTTTACTAACTTTGCTAGCGTAGCATAGTCCTGAGAAACGCGTCTCAGTAAGATTGGCTTTTACTAACTTTGCTAGCGTAGCATAGTCCTGAGAAACGCGCCTCAGTAAGATTGACTTTTACTAACTTTGCTAGCGTAGCATAGCCCTGAGAAACGCGCCTCAGTAAGATTGACTTTTACTAACTTTGCTAGCGTAGCATAGTCCTGAGAAACGCGCCTCAGTAAGATTGACTTTTACTAACTTTGCTAGCGTAGCATAGTCCTGAGAAACGCGCCTCAGTAAGATTGACTTTTACTAACTTTGCTAGCGTAGCATAGTCCTGAGAAACGCGCCTCAGTAAGATTGACTTTTACTAACTTTGCTAGCGTAGCATAGTCCTGAGAAACGCGCCTCAGTAAGATTGACTTTTACTAACTTTGCTAGCGTAGCATAGTCCTGAGAAACGCGCCTCAGTAAGATTGACTTTTACTAACTTTGCTAGCGTAGCATAGTCCTGAGAAACGCGCCTCGTTAGTCGTGTGCGGCTAGCGGGTGTGCCGTGCAGCTAGCGGGTGTGCCGTGCAGCTAGCGGGTGTGCCGTGCAGCTAGCGGGTGTGCCGTGCGGCTAGCGGGTGTGCCGTGCAGCTAGCGGGTGTGCCGTGCAGCTAGCGGGTGTGCCGTGCGGCTAGCGGGTGTGCCGTGCGGCTAGCGGGTGTGCCGTGCGGCCAGCGGGTGTGCCGTGTGGCTAGCGGGTGTGCCGTGCGGCTAGCGGGTGTGCCGTGCGGCCAGCGGGTGTGCCGTGCGGCTAGCGGGTGTGCCGTGCGGCTAGTGGGTGTGCCGTGCGGCTAGCAGGTGTGTCGAGCGGCTAGCGGGTATGCCGTGCGGCTAGCGGGTGTGCCGTGCGGCTAGCGGGTGTGCCGTGCGGCTAGCGGGTGTGCCGTGCGGCTAGCGGGTGTGCCGTGCGGCCAGCGGGTGTGCCGTGTGGCTAGCGGGTGTGCCGTACGGCTAGCGGGTGTGCCGTGCGGCCAGCGGGTGTGCCGTGTGGCTAGCGGGTGTGCCGTGCGGCTAGCGGGTGTGCCGTGCGGCCAGCGGGTGTGCCGTGTGGCTAGCGGGTGCGCCGTGCAGCTAGCGGGTGTGCCGTGCGGCTAGCGGGTGTGCCGTGCGACCAGCGGGTGTGCCGTGTGGCTAGCGGGTGTGCCGTGCAGCTAGCGGGTGTGCCGTGTGGCTAGCGGGTGTGCCGAGCGGCTAGCGGGTGTGCCGTGCGGCTAGTGGGTGTGCCGGTCGAAGCTGAGAGGTTCCCGAAGTTGCATCCTTGAGCAAGATGCTTAACTCACACTGCTTCTCCCCACCCAGGAGTGAAACCGGGCACCTGAGACGGCAGTAGAGCGATTAACCCTTGTACGCGGCCATAAGCCAGGATCGGGTTAGAATCCTCCTCAGAGAGTGGAGTTGCTGCTGGTGCCTGATTGTGTGCGTCTTAATTTAAATATCTCTCACTGTGTTCGCTGTCAGGTGCCAGTGAAGGATTGATCAAGTGGCCCAGAGATCAGGGGATAAAGTGCAAAGCGGTTTGAGACCAAGACACGAGTGATGAGTCACTATTTAAATCCATACTTTTTTACCTTTTGTAACTCTTGCATAGAACGAGCATTGGCAGGCTCTGGAAGGAGCCCTGGCTCTACAAGGCTCGCTTAGCTGAAAGATATGGGGGCCAATCTGGGCACTGCCAGTTCTGATGGAGAGGCAAAGGAATAGTTACAGGGAGCTTGAAGAAAAAGGTGGGGGGTTGCTTTTGGGGGGATGTGGCTACAATGGACGGGGAGGAGGGTGTACAACTTGGAGGAGGGTGTACAACTTGGAGGAGGGTGTAGGTGGGGGGTGTAGGTGGGGGGTGTAGGTGGGGGGTGTAGGTGGGGGGTAGAGGTGGGGGGCAATGACACGCGAGAGCGGGGCCAGAAGGCAAAGTAAGACGAGACAGAGCGAGATGTCACCCTGTGGCACACCCTTCCAGGCGGCGTTGCGGCTGGAGTCCGACAGGGCTGCCACGATACGTGTTGCTGTGCGACACTTGCACAATACTTCGTCAACAAACACGTCTCCAGACAGAGACTGGCTCCAAGAGTTTCCCAGGCTCTGAGGACGAAAGCAGGGTCAGCCTGGAAGCGAGGGAGTGACTCTGTGCTCCCCTCTGTAAACACCTGGAACCCTGGGTCTCTCTGTTGACGACACAGAGAGCCGTAAGACAATAGGGACTGCAAAGTGGCAATGCTGAAAGAAGTGATAAGGATTTCTTCACACAGAAAGTGTTCACTGGGTTTGCTCCGAGGTCTGTCTCTGCCAGATCTCTCTCTCTCTCTCTCTCTCTCTCTCTCTCTTTCACTTGATGTAGTGAATAATTATAAATATCTGGGTTATACGTTTTCTACTAGACTCTCAACAACAGTATCTTTAGACAGCTTGGCTACTGCAGCAAAACAAAAAACAATTCATCTGTTTAAAATGATGTGGAGCCTTAAGAATATGAAACCTGGAATATTCTTCCGTCTCTATGACGCACAGGTCCAGTCTTCCCTACTATATGCGGCAGAGCTATGGGGTCTTGGGGAACATAAAAGTGTACAAAAGGCTCACCTGTTTGCTTGTAAACGCTTTTTAAATGTGGACTATAGAACCCCTAACAGTTTGGTTTATGGAGAAACAGGAAGGTTTCCACTTGCCATAAACAGTACAATGAGAGCAATAAAGTACTGGTTAAAACTTACTAAAATGACCGATGATAGGCTACCCAGGCAAGCATACCTCATGTTGTCTAACACAAAGATCCCAGATGATCGAAACTGGGCAAAGTTAGTTGCAAATGTAATATGCAAGGCCGGCTATGCGTATATCTGGAGAAATGGAGGCACTACTACTGAGAGAAGTTTTCTTGTAAACTTGAAAAATAGGCTGCAAGATTGCTATAGGCAGAGTTGGAACAGCAAAATTCGTGAAAGTGAAAGATTCAGAATGTTTCGATCCTTTAAAAGAACCTTAGAAAGTGAAAAATACTTAGAATACATTGAGATTAAAAAATTCAGAGATGTATTTATCCGGTTTAGATTTGGAGTGAATGATTTACTTGTTAATAAACAATCTATGCGCAGCCACAATATAGACCAACATTGCCTCCTTTGTGGTGAGATTGAGAATGAGAAACATTTTCTATTTTATTGTCCTTTGTATAATGATCTACGTAATAAATACATAAATGAATACATCAAATGTCCAGAAGCTGCTGATGCCACCTTTTTGATAGATGGACGTGGATACATGAAAACACGCAAGGTAGCAATGTATCTTTATTATGCCTTCCGATTACGAGACCAATTTCTTGCTAGTTTAGAATATGACCATGAACAATAATGTTATGATGAAAGAATGTGCGTTAATACTATTTTTATACTGTTTCCATTGTTTGATTGTTACCGATATGTACTAGCCAATGTGTTCACTTGGATTGTACACCTTGTTTCAAATTGTGGCTCAAGTATACTGGCTCCTAAAAAAAGAAGCAAGTCATGTACATGTATGTATTGTTGTGATGGGCCGGTGGCCTAAACAATAAAATCAATCAATCAATCAATCAATCTCTCTCTCTCTCCTGTGCGCCATCTCAAGAATGAGCTCTGGCAAAGCTCCCGGTTGGGACGACATCCCTGGGGACTATTAGAAACTGGCAGGCAACTGTACAGCTCCATTTCTTGCTAAATTGTTCTTTGTCATGTTCCAACAACACTACTTTCCTCGAAACTGGTGTCGTGCAATCATCACACCCATTTTTAAGTCTGGCAATAAGTTGAAACCCGATAACTATAGAGTAATCTCATTGCATGCTAAGCAATGTTAGTAAACTGTTTCTGACAATACTTACAAACCGCTTACGATTTTGGGCGGAGGAAGAGAACAATTTCAGTTTTGAACAAGCCGCATTTCGAATGGGTCATTCCACAATTGACCATATATTCACTCTGTATTCCATTGTTGTGAAACACATCTATGGTGAAGGTCGCGGCAAATTGTACGCAGCCTCTGTAGATTTCGAGAAGGCGTTCGACTCTGTCAACCGTTCATGCCTGTGGAAGAGTTTAACAAAGCTTGGCCTTTCTACTAAACTAGTTGGTTTTCCCGTCTCCACCTTTTCCCGTCTCCACCTTTTCCCGTCTCCAACTTTTCCCGTCTCCACCTTTTCCCGTCTCCAACTTTTCCATTTTCCTCTTCCCCTAAATAACCGTACCGTAGATACTTTCCCACCCCCAACCCACCCCCTGGCCTCCTCACCCCCCCCCCCCCCGGCCTCACCCCACAGCCTAACCCCCCCCCCCCGGCCTCACCCCCCCCCCCGTCTCACCCCCCCGGTCTCACCGCACCCCCCGGAATCACCCTCCCCTCTAAATAACGATACCGTACATACCCCACCCCCTCACATTCACCAAACATCAACGCGTGATGAGATGAGCTGAGCTTGGAGCCGTAAAAACTCGTGCAACACGAAGCACACGTTGGAGCCGAGTTGCCTCCCTTTGCCCTGAACAGTCCCATGACTAAAAAGTTCCAGAGGGAATATCTCCGGAACGGTCGAAGGTGCGCCTTCCAAAACGTGACGACTACCCCCATCCAGTCACGGGGGAGCGACATGCCAAATTTCGCGGAGATCCGTGCACGGGCAGCCGAACGCATAGAGCGGACAGACAGAGAGAGATCTGGATAGACAGAAACCGTTTGGCTTATATATATATATAGACTAGCCGCTTCGCGGCCAGGCAATGCGCAAAGCGTCAAAGCCACATACAAAGCCAAATTCTTCAGCCGCCATTTTGTTTTTCTCATTACATAACCATACCCAAAAATGTGTTCACAGATCTTCATCATTTGACTTTCCCTACCCATACACCAAATTTCGGTCAAATCGGAGCACTTTGAGTTTTTGGCGGCCATTTTGTTTGTGCCCACTTCCGGTTACCATGGCGACACCTTTTTTTAACCCCACCATGACCTGACCCCGGCCCACATCTAACCCCAATCCAAGTTTTAAGTCGATGGGAACTCCTGTGTCAAAGGCGGCGAAGCCGCCTGAGACACAGTCGTCCATTGTTTACTCTGCCGCCATTGTGTTTTTCTCGTGACGTAACCATGACAACCGAAAAATTTGTTCACAGATCTTCATCATTTGACTTTACCAACCCACACACCAAATTTCGGTCAAATCGGAGCACTTTGAGTTTTCGGCGGCCATCTTGTTTGTACCCAATGCCGGTTACCATGGCAGCGCCATTTTTTTTTAACCTCACCATGACCTGACCCTGGCCCACATCTAACCCCATTCCAAGTTTTAAGTCGATGGGAACTCCTGTGTCTCAGGCGGCTTCGCCGCCTTCGACACAGTTGTCCATTGTTTCCTCAGCCGCCATTTTGTTTTTCTCGTGACGTAACCATGGTAACCAAAAAATTTGTTCACAGATCTTCATCATCTGACTTGATCTACCCACACACCAAATTTCGGTCAAATCGGAGCACTTTGAGTTTCCCGCGGCCATCTTGTTTGTGCCCACTTCCGGTTACCATGGCAACACCATTTTTTTTAACCCCACGTTGACCTGACCCCGGTCCACACCTAACCCCATACCAAGTTTCAAGTCGATCGGAATAAAACTGTGGAAACGTATGAGTGTCACACACACACACACACACACACACACACACACACACACACACACACACACACACACACACACACACACACACACACAGACAGACAGACACACAGACAGCGAAAATATATATACAGATTTGTAAATATGCTCAAAGCCGTGTATGCTCATGTTGAGGCCAGTGTACGCTGGGGGTAATAGTCTGTCGGATCCCTTTAACTGTCCTGGGGCGGGTTTCAAAATGCGAAGATCTCGGTAGATCTACGCAGATCTCGCCGAATGGGCAGTTTCATTCTTTGCTTGCTAGCGAGCCAATCGTAGACGAGCGTAGATTGAGCGAGGCAGCTTGAGAGGTGCCTAGCTTTTAAGATTCAAGATGGCGGACAGCATGAGTACAGTGCGCGCCGCCATCTTGGAGACAAAAGTTCGGCGTGGATGCGTTGACCTGCATTCGATGTGTAAACTGTAGGAGGTTTCACGATCTATTAATGCATTCAACATACACCTTTGATAAATTAATGCTGTGCATGGCTTATATTTTCTTTGGATGGGTTGCTAGTATCTCGAAATAGAGCGCTTTCTGAGTGAACCGGCAACACGTCGGCCATTGAAATGTGGCTAGTTCACCTCTTGTCGTGACGTCTACGCATGCGCATTAGTTTGTCACGTTGGGTAGTTTCTTTTTTAGCTAGCTCTTACTGCGAAGCAAGATCTTGCGACCAAGATCGACTACCTATTTTCAAACCCGCCCCTGTTGGTGTAAAGCAGGGGTCAGTAGTGTTGCCAATCATATGTTTTTACATCACTTATGTGGCTGACTTCATTCGAAAAAATGGACGTCATGCGGTGCAGTTACTTCCCGGAAAGTAAGAACTCTTTTCTTTACTACTGTTCGCCCATGATGTCGTTTTGTTATTGACTACCCCAGCTGGTCTACAGCGCCAACTGGACAGTCTCAGCACTGCCTCCAGTCACCTTGGTCTCACTGTTAATAGTGAAAAGACAAAGGTGATGGTTTTTAGGAAAGGACGTTTTATGGGCAGAAACGAACGTTGGACCATAGGTGACAAATCTTTAGAAGTGGTGAATATATATAAATATCTGGGTTTTGTTCTCAGCACGAAAATGTCGCTGGCCATGGGCCTTGAGAACCAGATAGTCAGAGCAAAGCAAAAAACTTTGCATCTGTTAAGAACAATGAGAATCTTGCATTCTCAGAGCGCGACTGTGTTTTTTTTTTTAATTGTACGATGCCCAGGTGTTACCGGTGTTGCTATACGGGTCTCAGCTATGGGGATTGGCCAAAAGGCGTAATTCATGTATTGAAATGGCGCACATGTTCGCCTACAAGCGCTTTCTGGGCGTCGACCTGAAATCCCCCAACAATCTGTGCTACAGAGAACTCGGCAGATACCCCCTTTTTATCACCACCACTCTCCAGGCAGTAACGTTTTGGATAAGACTGTGCAAAATGCCTGACAGTGGGATTCTCAAGCAAGCTTATGTTATGCTCACACGCTCTCGAATACCTGAGGAACTCAACTTGGCGAAACCCATGGAAAGTTGCTTGGGAAATCTGGGCTTCTCGTACTTACGGTACAACGGTGAAAGTGTAAATGAGAGAAGTACTATGAGGCATCTCAAGCAACGACTGCGAGACTGCTTCTTACAAGAGTGGAGATCAACCCTTAGTTCAAGCAACATATTTGCCTTTTATCGCTCCTTTAAAGCAGCTTTTGAACGTGAAAAATACTTGTCTTTTATTGACATTAAGAAATTCCGTGATGTCTTCATCCGTTTTCGTTTGGGAGCAATGCACGATGAAGGTATGATCCTAACTTTACCGTGATCTGTCCATTCTGCAATGAAACTGAAACTGAAGTACACTTTTTAAGGAATTGCCGGATGTATTGTGACATCAGACAAAAATACTTGGCAAAATATTTCCAATTCCAGATTATGTGGACCTGGCACGTCTGATCAAAGGAAAAGATGCTGACCAGTTGTGTGATCACCTCCGCTCTGTTCTTGATAGTCATGCCCCATCAACGCAACGCAAGGTCCCTCAGCGTCGCTCCACTCCGTGGTATAGCGCAGTCGCTTCCGAACTCCGAGCTTTGAAGCAGGAAAAGCGTCAAGCTGAGCGACAGTGGCTGCGTTCTGGGTTAGTCGTTCACAAAGAAATGTTCAGCTCCGTCAAACACAAGATCAATCGTCTCGTAGCTAAGGCTAAGACAGTGTATTTCAACGCAAAGATAGTTGCGTCTACCACTTGTAGGCAGTTGTTTTCCATCACAAACAAACTCATGAACAAGACCCGTTGTACCGTCCTCCCTTCCTCCCCACTGTCATCTCTACCTCAGAAATTTTGTGACTTCTTTGTGTCCAAAGTGTCTGACATACGAAGCAACGTTGACATGTCTGCTGGTACAGGTGCTAGCGAAGACCCAGTATCCTTCAGTGGTACTCCCCTTCTTCAGTTCAGCTCGGTTGAGGCTAGTGTAGTCCTTAAGACCATCCGTAGTATGACCCCTACCTCCTGTGACCTTGACCCTGTTCCCACATCCCTCTTACTTGAGTGCATTGATGACATTCTGCCTGTTCTGACACAAATAATCAATGATTGCTTCCAGTCTGGCACCTTCCCCAGTGTTTTCAAACAAGCTTTAGTCAAGCCACTTCTGAAGAAGCAAGACCTGGATCCAAACAAGCTTAGCAATTACAGGCCAGTCTCCAACCTTTCCTTTCTTTCAAAACTGTTAGAGAAATTAGCTTTGCAGCAGTTGTTAGAGCACGTGTCCAAGTATGATCTTTTGGCTCGTTTTCAGTCGGCGTACCGTGCTCACCATTCCACCGAAACAGCTCTGCTCTGTGTTCTAAACGACCTCCTTGTCGCATCTGATGATTCCAAAGTTTCCCTTCTCGCGTTGTTAGATTTGAGTGCTGCGTTTGACACAATAGATCATGGAATTCTTCTCTCCCGTCTAAGACATGTTTTTGGCATTGACAACACAGCACTCTCCTTCCTGAAATCATATATCTCAGAACGTAGGCAGACTGTTTTGATCCAGGGTATTGCTTCTGATCCTGCCCCGCTAAATTACGGAGTCCCACAGGGCTCGGTTCTGGGTCCTCTGCTGTTTCTACTGTACACCCAACCACTTTCCAACGTAATTGACAGTCATTCATTCTCTCACAGTGAATTTGCTGATGACACGCAACTCTACAACTCCACTCATCCCAGTCAAATCCAACTTCTTCTCTCTGCAAGTGAACTTTGTATTTCTGATGTGAAACAGTGGATGACACAGAACAAACTCAAACTTAATGATTCAAAGACCGAAGCTCTCCTGGTTGGCGGTAGAGGCGAATTCGATCAGGCCCTGAAACTAACCATAGGCCAGAGTGAGATAGAATTCTCAAAGTCTGTTAGGAACTTAGGTGTCATGTTCGATGATGATCTTTCTATGAGAGTTCATGTGAACAAAGTTTGCCAGTTAGCTTACTACGAGTTAAGGAAAATTGGCACTATTCGTCACTATCTTTCACAACAGGCCACTCAAACCCTTGTCACTTCCCTTGTTCTGTCCCGTCTTGATTATTGAAATTCTCTTCTTGCCGGCATTCCTGGCACTCTGCTAAACAAACTGCAAAAAGTCCAAAACACTGCTGCTAGATTAATCTTTAGATGTCCCAAGAGAACTCCCACATCCAAACTCCTTCGTGCACTGCATTGGCTCCCCGTCGCTCAGAGGATAGAGTATAAGCTAGCCATTATGTGTTTCAACTTCTTCAATCAAACTGCACCACACGCACTCAAAGAAATTCTCACTGTCTACACCCCCGCTAGAAATAACCGTTCAGCTGCAGACACCAAAACGTTAAATGTCCCCCGTCGCAAAAAGATAACCCAAGGACAGCGAGCTTTTTCCTACATCGGCCCTGTAACATGGAATAGCCTACCTTTCCCTGTCCGTCACTCTAATTCCATGTCCCAGTTCAAAACCTCCCTCAAGACACACCTGTTCCGGTCAGTCTTTCCTGACGAGCAGTGAAGGCGCCTCTTTTATGTTTCGTGTTTTGCCTGCTACTTAATTAATTGTATTGTATTTAAATTTTTCTTTTTATTTCAATTGTATAGTGTGTGAGTGTTAGAATGCTTTGTATGAGTGTAGACTTTATCATTGTACACGCCATGAGCTATTAGGGAAGGTATGTGCGTTAGAAATAGTCTGTATTATTATTATTATTAAGACTATACAGACATTTCAATGTTCATTTTGTTATGCCTTCGAGCTGCAATCACGTAAAATACAGGAAATGGACTCTGTACCCTAGCTATAACAAACCAATTTAAACTATGTACATACTGCATTCCATCCTAATTCACTAGAGAATTATATTAAATATATAGTTTAGCCGTTGATTTTAACCACACTGGTTGTATACTCACCTAAAGGATGTGGCATATTTAAATTTGTTTGTAATTGCGTAACTT
>JAWQFJ010024370.1:10000-39735 GCA_034096865.1 Theodoxus fluviatilis | reverse complement strand
CACGGAGCTTGCCTATCTCAAGGTGGGGGCAGGCTGTGTCAGGAAACTCCAATCATTCACTCATTCAATCATCCTGAGGCAGACTGACAAAGGCACCCTTTGGAATAATTCTTTGAAAATTGTGATCACCAGTTCCACTCGATGTTGATTGCTTTTATTTAGGTAGACTTGAAGAAGGATTTGCTCATGGAAATGATCAGTGAAGTGTGATGGAAGGGAGGCAACTCCTGCTGCTTTGTTGAGCTGTCTGTCTGGCTGTCTGTCTGTCTGTTTTGTGTCTGTTTGACTGTCTGTCTTTCTGTCTGTTTAAACATATCCATGGTTGTTGTGTTGCAGGATTCAATTCAAGACAAGCTGAACCCCATCGTCTTTGTGGTGTCCTACAGTCTTGAGCAGAAACAGTACCGGCACCCTGCTCCAGGACAACCTCTTGTAGACATCAATGCCTACCCCATTCTGGCCACCTATGGTGGTGACACCAATGCCACCTCCACCACCATCACCAGAACAGTATGTGCTGCTACTTTCTCGTCCAACATTTGTAGTCATCATAACCTGTAGTGTAACTGTCTTAGCCATTGCCATGACTAGAGAGAGAGAGAGAGAGAGATGTTTTGTAGAAATAAGACCTCCGCTGTCTCTCTTGTGGGTGATGTGTGCACATGCACTTCATCATCATTGAAGTTCTTCGCCCGTTGAAGATGACATCAGTGTTGTCGCATGTGGGACCACTGGCCAAACTCATATTCGTGGGAGTGTCGGCACACATCGCAGGCTATGGCATCTGCAGCAGTATTTGATCCTGTGTCTTTTCTGACCTGGTGTTTCTGGTTGAGGCTGGCCAGGCACTCCACTTCAAAGGCCATGATGGCTATGTGGTTGAGCTGCCTCCCCTTGCTATGGTCAGCAGTCAAGGCTTCCCACCTGATGACAGGAATGTTGCAGGACTGCAGAGTGTTTTTGAGTGTGTCCTTGTAACATCTGGTTGGACTACCTTGCAGACATGTGCCATGAGTCAAGTCTATAGAGAAGAGTTGCGCATACACACAAACATGCACATGCACCCACACACGACACTGAAGACCTACCTATGCAAACATTTGCTTCAATAATCTGACTCATTTATCACTGTCCACAAGTGATTTATCATATTTCGAGACAACAAATTATAAGTGATGATAATGACTGGCAATTCTGATGATACCATATATCGACATGAGAAATGGGGAGTGAGGGCTAAATGCTGATTTTTCTGCTTCATTGGTAGATGTGTGTACTGATTATTCTTGTGGTTAGGTATGGAGTCATCTGATTTGTTGCTTTGTTTGGGCTGGGCATGACCATCCAGTGTAGTTTGAATGCATGGTTAGATCTGAATGATCTGACCCTATCCCAATACCCCCCAGTAGCCTCTTTGGCTGCTTTGGGCTGAGCCACTGGAGCAGGCCCCCAAAGCTTAGCAGCCAGGGTTCCAGCTGATAAGTGGGCATGAAGCCACTCTAACCATATGTTAAGCTTGAAATCCTCTGAAGAAATACATAATCAGGAAAGGATACAGTTGCATACAGAGCAGATTCCAGCTGCTTCATTATTACTAATGTTGTTGTTGTTGTTACAAATGTCTTGAGCTTGCACTCCATCCCCCCATGATTTCCCCTCATGTCCTGCATGAGTGCATGGTCAGCCCCTCAGCCTCTATTTGTTTGTTGAAGCCCTATTTTTTATGCTTTGGGGTTTGAAGATGTGAGAAGCACAGTGCCATGGTTCTATCCCTAAGATGGGAGAAATCTAGGTTTATTTTATTATCTTAACAATTCCATACTTGCAATTTTGAGTTGTAATTCTGTCAGTGTGTGAAAGAGTAGATGTGGTGAACATCTATGATACACCCTGTGTGAGCATTGGTTCAACGTCTATGACATGCCAAAGCAAAACATGTTATAGTCAATACAGGAACTTTCCTTCCTTTTTATTTTGTCTCAAATATGTCTTAAACTTTATTCTGTCACATAAAATTGCTGTCATTTCTGTCCTTCTCACTCTTTGTAAGCTGCTCAGAAGTTTTGTCATTTTATGTGGCTTGGATTACATGGATTGGATTCCAGGAACATGAGCATTACAGAAAAGAACCTTTCTCACTTGACAAAGCTTTTGACTGTGGTTTGTCTGCTTCACTCCCTCAGGTGGACTTTGCCAAGGAGTGTGGAAGTGACAATCGGTGTGAGAGCAACCTACAGTTCAACCTGGTCCCCAGCCTCAACCAGTGAGTGATAATGATCATCTTAATTTTTTATTCACATGCAAAGCAAAAGTGAGTATGTACTCACCCGTTTTGTCCGTCCGGGCGTCCGTAAAAAACTTTAACGTTGGATTTTTCTCGGACACTATTAAGTCTATCAACACCCAATTTGGCATGATGGTGTATGATGACAAGGCATCAAAAAACATACATAGTGACTTGACCTTGCTTCAAGGTCAAGGTCGCAGGGGCCATAAATGTTGTCTAAAAAACAGCCATTTTTCACATCCTCTCAGCATGTGAGTCGTGTGGGCTTTGCCCTTCTTGTTTTTTCTTTTTGAGGAAATTATCTTGGGGGAATTTCACCTCCATTCGCCACTATGCAGCACCCAATGACTGGTTTTACTCCTCTGTAGGAGAGGCAATGTGGGTGCCGGTGAAGCACCTTGCCTAAGGATGCAACTCTAGGATCTGTGCAGCTTCGAACAGATTGACAGTGTGGACAGAAGTTGTGGACTAGCTGGCTCAGTCATTAGAACAAACAGAAACTAGAGGTTTTAACTTTTCTCCTTGAGAAATGATATTAGCTGTATGGAATTTTCTCTCTAAAGCATCAAGCCAGAATTATTTATGTGTGAAAATATACTCATCAAAACTGCATGGACTGTCATTCAGTAAACGTTGAAAGAAGAATACTTTCACTACAAGTAAAAGAAGTTGCATAGCATGCTATGTCTCAATATTATTTGTTACTGATATGTGACTGTGCTAACTGAAGTATCAAGAATGCAAAACCACAAATTATTCAGTTTTTGATATTCCTTTCTGACATAACAGCATGTTTGTACGACTCTTCCCTCTCTCCACCCCACCCCCACCTCATTTTTTGTGTAAGCAGTAGAAAATAGTAATGACTTAGCCACATGGTGACTTTTCCAGGTTGTTGCTCAAAAACTGTTCCAGTTATTTTAGCCGATTTGACTTCCACATCGGCTCGGTCGTCGCCCTGGTCACAAAGGACCACGCCCACCGTTGCACATCAGGACGGAGGTGAAAAATGTGTTACTGATGCCAAGAGAGACAAGATCAGAGGAAGAGAACATTTTGCAACTGGCACATGGAACATCAGAACGTTGTATGCAGAAGGGAAAATCGAAGAGCTGATGAAGGGTCCAAACCAGAGATACTGTCCAGGATAGCACAAACAACAGCAGCATTGGCAAAGTTGAAGCCAATATGGCGTGACAGAAATATCACTCTTGCGTCGAAGATCAGGCTCATGCGCACGCTGGCCATCGCCTTATTCTTGTATGCATGCGAGTCCTGGACACTCACATCTAAACTACAGAGACGGATACAGGCCCTGGAAATGAGATGCTACCGCAAGATTCTGAACATCTCATATAAAGACCATGTCACGAATGAGGAAGTCAGCAACAGGATCAGGAGAGCAATTGGACAGTACGAAGACCTGCTCTCAATTGTGAAAAGCAGAAAGCTGAAGTGGTACGGTCATGTGTCAAGAGGCAGTGGGCTGGCCAAGACCATTCTGCAAGGTACCGTACCAGGTGGGAGAAGGAGAGGCAGGCAGAGAAAGAGGTGGGAAGAAAACATCAAAGAGTGGACAGGCTTGACCTTTGCTGACTCATATCAAGCCACAGAGGATAGAGATCGATGGAGGAAGATTGACCGAAAGTCATCAGTGGTGCCTCAACAACCCATCTCAGGGGTTAAGAGACTGAACTGACTGAACTGAACTGACTTGCAAAGTCATGTTTTAGTTTGCTGACTCGCATTTGTTCATGTCTTGCAGTTACTTAGAAGGGTGCAATTTAAAAGTATGATGTAAGAGAAAACACTTCTTAACCTTTATTCAATATTGCCTCCTCTTGGTGCATTGTTTTATAGAATAACTCAAAAGTTCAGAATTTTGGAGGTTATCTGTTGTGTCAATTTGAATTGGATTCATAGAGATTTTATGCATCATGAAAATGATGTCAAATTATTCATTCTGCCTGTGTATGTGTTCCATACTCAGAGACCACTAGAAGCACTAAAATGAACTAAGCTTTATAGTGTCAGGCCTGAATTATACAGGCCATGGAAGAAAAATTGAGGTGAAAGCCAACTACACTGATGAGTGAGTTTGAGATTTGTTGTGGTAGCTGGATTTGACGGCACTTGTGTGAGGCAACTAGGTGCTGTGGTTCAGTCCCTGTTTGGAATGACTTTGCTATTTTCCATCACTTCAATCAAAACCATTTGTGCATCCCCTGGGGGAAAATGTTGAAAAGACCCTTCAGTGGTCAACACTAACTTTTTGTGTGCAGAAAACCCCCTGAAACAAAACTAAAAAAACCCTACTTTTTTATACACTTGCCCTGTAGGGCTGTATCCTAAAAAATCACCTTCCCAGTAGACCTCACACACACACACACACACACACACACACACACAGATACACACACACACACACACAGATGCACACAGATACACACACAGATACACACGCACGCACACAGATACACACGCACACACACACAGATACACACGGGCACACACACACACACACACGGGCACACACACACACACACACACACACACACACGGGCACACACACACGGGCACACACACACACACACACACACGGGCACACACACACACACACACACACACACACAAACATACACACACACACACACACACACACACACACACACACACACACACAAACATACACACAGAGTTTAAAGCAAAAACTGATTGGAGACATGAAACACCATAACCAATGAGAGCCTTTCTGTCCCAAGGGAAGTAACTGCCAGAATCAACAAAATGGCATTCACTGTGATCATCTGCTATGCACCAACAATCGATTGGGTGTAGAGAGTATGATATGAAGGGTAGCATCAATTTATCGAGTATAGAGAGTGCAGTTGTTTATAACTCAAAATAGTACAAGAGTCACTTGGCATTCAACACTTTCAAAATGTATGAATTTTTCCCCTTTTGCAGGAACAGCCATGGCCAGTATGCACTGTCCATGGGGGAGGATGAGTCCTTCAATCTGACAGTGCATGTGACCAATCTGGGAGAGCCTGCCTACTTCACCCAGGTCTTCATCAACACCACGGGACTGCTGGAGTACCAGACCACCACCACAGTCTCTGCCTCCAACCCAGTGAGTTTTCAATGTAGAATGGACCGCCTGCCCTGGCTTTTCGTTTGGGGATTGCAAAATTTTAGACAGATGAGATATGATGTACTGTAGTCCAGATTGGGTCTTAGGATGCAGTGTATTTCTGTCTGTCCATCTGTCTATGTCTGTCTGTCTGTCTGTCTGCCTGTTTGCCCATCTGTCTCCCTGTCTGTCTGTCCATTTGTCTGCCCGTCTGTCCCTCTGTCCATCCCCCCCCCCTCTCTCTCTCTCTCTTTCTCTCTCTTTCTCTCTCTCTCTCCTCCACCCCACCCCCCCTCCCTCCCCATCCCATTCCACCCTCCACCTACCCATTAACCCACCCCCTCACGCCTCCTACCTCTTAAAAAAAATTCTCACTGTCAAACTTGAATCATTTCAGCGAGCAGTTTGATAACAAATAAAAAAAATTGTTCTTCAGGACACCAAGGTGAAGTGCGAGCCCACCATGAACAAGACTATGATTGAGTGCTCTGAGATTGGAAACCCTCTGCCCAGCAACCATGAGGTCCGCTTCAACATCACACTGGGCACTCGTCTGGTGAAGACATCCACCGACAACATCGTCATCAGGGGCCTTGTCAACACGTAAGTCGTGGAATCCACTCATCATTGGCTTCCTGTAGTCCCGCATCAGCCATTCCTTTTTAAGTAAACACATTCTTAATGTTCGCTGTGGTCTGAGCCTGCACCAGAGTGCCTAACCTGCTGGCTTTGCTGTTGAAAGATAGATTTTCAATGTCAAACTCCATCTGTGAGATGTTCAAACACTCAGTGTTTGTGGTAAGATTTTTCAAGTGTATAGGTCTATCTTATAAATTTTGAAGTATACTTTTATTACTTTTAATGTTCAGTTTTGATTTTAATTTGTAGTAAGAATGTTTTAACTTGAATTCATGTGACTCTTTTGAAAGGTATTTTAGCAATATTTAATGGTCTTACAGAGTCTTTTAAAATCATTCATTCATTCATTCATTCATTCATTCATTCATTCATTCATTCATTCATTCATTCATTCATTGTGAAGGACTGTGGAAATCAGCACACTTAAGGGCCTTGTCAGGTCACAGAACAACGTCTTCATCTATGATTGTAGAGCCCCACATGGGAGTGGCAGTCTATCTCCCCCCCCCCCCCCCCCCCCCCCCTTCATCTATGGTTGATCTTTCGTCTTAGAGTTAGGTTTTCCTACGTGCAAGCAACCGGTGCTTTTCCTCATGTCTGATCAGAACAGGTATGCACAGTTTGCCTGCAAATGTCTCTTTCCTGTGCAGCAGTCTCACATGTGTCTGTCAACGGCCTTCATCTACAGATCCTGCCTGCATTTGTCTCTGAAATGCAGTTGTGAGTGGCCCTGAGACTTTAAGTCTTCTGTGAGTTCACCGTAGAGGAGATCTTTGGGAATTCCGCCATCCTCCATGCAGCACACCTGTCCGAGTTACCAAAGAAGCCTCTGGAGTTGGATGTCTGAGAATGTTATGAAGATGTTCTTTCACACTGTTCATGAATGAAACAATGTGGAGACTGCTTGAGAGATTTTTAGGAAGTCAGTTTTTGTGTGTGTTTTTTTCCTCTTCTCCCATGCTAATTTTGACTTCTTTCGCTACTCACTGGCTTTAATTGATATTTGACAAATTAAATAATTTGTCATAGACTCCATGTATGTGTCTTTCCCTACAGTGTGAAAATGTCCCTCAGTTGTATTTGATCTTAAACTGAAGGCGTGCGTCTGGAATTTTTTCCACCCTGCAGGATTCCCTGCGTTGTAGGTAAAAATAACCCCCCTCCGTATGAGATTCCTAAGAGGTGAACAAAATGAAAAATCAAAACCTACAAAGCTGTTAGGTCATAAAGTTCATTCATTTGTACATTCATTCATATGTTCAATCACTCATTCATTCATCTTTCTTTCAGGACAAGCTTTGACAGGACTCCTGAGAGCAACAACAAATCCTTCAGCTTTGGTGTCATCATCAGGGCCAACATCATGGTGACAGGGTAAGCAGTCCTTGGCTGAGAGACTCATCTCTGAAAACAAATGCCACCCTCCTCCACAAGATGAGGTGGATGCTTGCGCACTTTTATAAATCCAACAATGTAGAAAACTTGAAAAAGGAGAAATAATGCCAAACCTATGAGCTACTGACAAGTGATACCCACTGAAACCATTTATTGAGAAAATGGATTTTTAAGTTTAGGCAGTCTGTTGAGGAAATAGTGTTGTGATTATAGTGGCTATTTTGAATGCGGTCTGTCAGCCTGGCTGACCAGCTGGACTGTTGCCGATGGAAAGCTCAGAAAAACCCAATGTGCTATATAAAAATGGATATAGGTTCCAAAATCTATCAAAATCTCAGTAGTGATTTATCTAACCCTCACATTCATCTCATTTTGTGGTGGAGTCGCAAATTTGTTTGTATCCATTGGTAGTTTTCATCTGACAGGTTTTTTTCCTTTCATGTATTTCATATAGATTTGCTTGTTATGGCTAGAAACAAGGGCTGGGTGTTGCTTTTGAAGTTCCAATAGTAGATGTGTGTAGTGATGTTTCTTTGAGTTGGATACTGGTTTTGCAGTCAGTTTACTGTTGTATGTGGGTAGGGCTTGATCTCCCAGAGTGGTTTGAATGAATGATTGGATCTAAACGATCTGGCTCTGTTCTGATAGCCAGCATGTAGTGAGTAAAGAAAACAGTGTGAGAAATTATTCCTGTAGTTCTCTTTCCTCAGTATTTGCTCATTCAAAGGAGTGAAAATGATGAGTAAATTTGTCCTTCTTTCTGGAATCAAATCCAGTTGATCTATGTAAAATTAATATGAACTGTTGTACTCTGCTCCATGTCACAAATGAGGAAGTCAGCAACAGGATCAGGAGAGCATTTGGACAGTACAAAGACCTGCTCTCAATCGTGAAAAGCAGAAAGCTGAAGTGGTACGGTCACGTTTCAAGAGGCAGTGGGCTGGCCAAGACCATCCAGGTGGGAGAAGGAGAGGCAGGCAGAGAAAGAGGTGGGAAGACAAATCAAAGAGTGGACAGGCTTGACCCTTGCTGACTCACATCGAGCCACAGAGGATAGAGATCAATGGAGGAAGATTGTCCGAAAGTCATCAGTGGTGCCTCAACAACCCATCTCGGGGTTAAGAGACTGAACTGAACTGTACTCTGCTGCTTCTGCTGAAAAATATGGCCAGAGCCGCTCGATGCTCCTCTCATTGGTAGAACCCCTGGGTGCTGGGCTTTCAGAGCCTGCTCCAGTAGCTCCACAGGGGCAGCCTCAAGCAACCAAAGAGGCCATCTATCAGGGAACATTGGGACAGGGTCAGGCCATTCAGATCCAATCATATGCTGCTGACAGTGCTGTTGTTGAAGATGGTGGTGCTTTTGAAGTCTATTTTATGATATTCCTTTACTAGTGTGACTGGAAGACATTGACATGGATCTGGTTTTCAGACAAGCCTCCCCTGATACGCCCATCATCTATGGAGGCAAGGGTGTTGGGGAAAGTGCTGTCACTGTGGAGGATGAAATTGGACCCCTTGTCAATCACACCTTTGTGGTGAGCAACTAACCGTTGGTGGTGGTGGTGGTGGTGGTGGTGGTGGTGGAGGTGAGCTAGTCTCTGTAGTTAATGTTGTCATCGGTAAGGTTCTAGTCTGGTGAATGATAAAGTGAAGGTTCTTTTTTACAAAGATACTTTCTACCCATTGATGGGTGCTCAAACCCAACACATTTACCCCCAGTCATTGGGCCATTCTTATTATCACTCCATCTCAATTCCATGGTGAGCATAAGTCAGGCAGCAGATAAACATAGTACTTTTTCACTGTACATCAACTGAAAGTTGTCTGAAAAAAGTCTAAAAAATTTAAAAACTGAAAATGGGAGCAACACATACAGTTAAGTGGCTGATGGGCTGTAAAACTTTAGTGTTTCATTCATTGGTGTGTGTGTGTGTGTGTGTGTGTGTGTGTGTGTGTGTGTGTGTGTGTGTGTGTGTGTGTGTGTGTGAGAGAGAGAGAGAGAGAGAGAGAGAGAGAGAGAGAGAATGTTGTTTTTTAAATAGAAGAAACCTAGAAAATGCATAAATCTTGTTTTATGTGTATCTCTCTTTAGAAAATTATGAAATGTATAAAGAGACACATAAATGAAATTCATTTGATGAACAGATAAACAAGTGAATGAAGCAATGAATAGATCAACAAATAGATAAAGATGCACTGAAAGTCAGGTGCCACACCATCTCCACTCCTCAGGGGAGCATTCCAAGCAGATGGTGGCTATGTCCCCACGAAAGGACAAAAGCCTTTAGAAGCACTTACTGCAGGTACCATGTACAAACCTGTCCTGACCTTTGCTCTAAGGGGTCACATCCCTCTCTAGGTACATGTATACAGTATCTGCCTGTTTGCTGAAGAGTACCCCATTGTGGCTGATAGACCATCCAGCATAAAATGATAAATCCTTTCTTCTTCCCACTTCCCCTTCACCCCTACCCCCCACTTTCTCACCCCCTATTCCCAGTATCTTACCTCCCTCCTCAAACTGCTATCTCCATCCCTTTGGGCATGACCTTGTTTGTTGGCTGGGTACTTGAGTCTTTGAAGATAGGGCCTGCATGGTCAGCCTGTAGATTGTATAGGTGGGCAGTGGATCAAGTGACCGCAGGAAGGGTGGTAGCAATTTAACGAGAATGAAAGGCTTTGAGGCTTAGATACCTTCATTACTTGGTGCGGTGGCAGTTCCAAAGAGCAAAAGAAGCAGCGTGTTGGGCTTCCATTTGTTTTTGGAACTTTCACTACACTAATTTCTAATAGAAAGTACTTCAAAGCCTTTTGTTCTTGTTAAATTGTAGACTGAATAGCTTTGCTGAGTCCCCTCAACTTTATTTCCATCTTGCAAGCTGAGGTAAGCTGTCTCTTATTTATCCCTTTCCCTTCATAATTCAAAAGAAATTAATAATAAGGAAATCGAGACGATCTTGCTCTTACTAGTTCTACTGACGTCCTGATCAATGGCCTTGCATAGTCCACAAAAAGTGATTGGCCATAACACTTTATTCATTCATTCATTCTTTCATTCATTTCTTCATTTATTGCAGGTGACCAACATTGGGCCAGGCACAGTGGCTGGCTCCACGCTGTACATCCAGTGGCCCTATGAAGTGGAGAATGGCATGGCCCAGGGCAAACACCTCCTCTACCTCATGCAGGCCCCTCTGGTCAGTCACAGACAGACAGATAATGGATGGATGGGAGGGTGGTTGGATGAGAGAGTATTTGGATGGATGGAAGGATGGATGGATGGATAAATGGATGGAAGAATGTTTGGATGAGAGTGGGTGGTTGTACGAATGGATGGATGGATAGATGGAAGGGTGGTTGGGTGAGAGACTGGGTGGATGGATGAATGGGAGAGAGGGAGGGAGAATGAGTGGTTGGATGAGTGAGTAGATAGATGAAAGGGAGGGAGGGTGTTTGGATGAGAGAGTGGATGAATGGATGGATGGGAGGGTGGATGGATGAGTGGGTATTTGGATGGAACAATGGTTGGATAAGTGGATGGATGGATGGATAGGAGGGTGGGTGGATGAGTGGGTGGATTGGTGATGGATGGTTGAATGAAAGGGAGGGTGGATGTGTAGATGGATGGATGGATCGGTCGATGGATGGAAGGGTGGTTGGATAAGTGAATGGATTGATGGGTTGGAGGAGGGGTGAAGGGATGAGTGGGTGGATAGATGGATGCACTAATAGATGGTTGAACAAACATGAATATGAATGCATGGAGGACAGACAAACGGGTTAACTGGTAGGCAAACTGATGAACAGACGGATGGAGGAATGGACAGGTTAAAGGATGGATAGAAAAGAAAGACAGGACAAAGACAGGGCTGGGAAGGAGAGATATAATAGATTAGAAAGACTTAGAAGTGGACTTTTGAAGGTAAAGCACAAGGCTTCAATGAATGGATGAAGACATGGACAGACAGAAGAGCAGCTGCAGATGGAGGCATGGAGTGATTCAGGCCATACATGCATGTAACACCTGGATTGATGAAGCAAAGGCCTACCAGATGACAGACAGACAAAATGAGGAATGGAGGGACAGGTACACACACATGCAGAAACACACACATTATCATTTCAAGCTGTATCTCAACACAGAAAATGTCCTCGTTTTGGACAGTATAGTTTTGTGAACTGGTTGAACTATGTACCTTCACCATACTCTCATGAGACTCTGAAAATTTAATCTAATGTGCTAGACTTCTTTGCTGTTGTGTTGCTAGGTCTCACAGGTTCCTCCTGGCTCTTACTGCGAGCTTGACGAGAAATACATCAACCCTGCCAAAATTGATGTCAACCCTGCTTATGAGATCTCGCCCAAGACTGCTGAGGTATGTAGCTTTTTATCCACAAATGATTTTTTTATGCCTTCTATGAAAGCTATTGAAATTATCATAAGTAGACTGTCTTGCCAGAAGAAATGGTGAGTGAATGATGTGTGTTGATTTTCTGCTAGATTGATAGATACATGTATCCATGATTTTGGAGATAGATATGGGGTTTGGCAACCTGATGCTCCCAGGTGGCCAAATTGGTCTCTTGGGGCCACCCTAGCTGAGCTACTGGTGCACGCCCTGAAAGCTCTCCAGACAGGGATTCTAGCTGACGAGGGGTTATTCAGCATCTAGGGCTGGTTGTTTTTCTCTAGGGTTTGGCAGCCAGGTTGTTGTTGCTTGTGGAATGGGTTTGATCTTCTGGGGTGGTTTGAAGGCACAGTTGGATCTGATTGATCTGACCCTCCTCCCAGGTCACCTCTTGGGTTGCCACCCCTGGCTGAGCTACTGGAGCAGGCCCTGAAAGCCCAACAGCCAGGGGTTCCAGCTGACGAGGGAGGCATCAGGTGGCTCCAGCCATGTGATACACTTGAGTTTTTGACCTGCAAAAAGTGTCGAAGTGGCTGGCTGCCTTGAATTCTTAGATGCCTCCAAGGTATAAGTTATTTTGTTAATTTTAAAATGCTTCAAGTTGAAGCAGGCCCCCAAAACCCAGGAGCCAAAGGCTCCAGCTCACGAGGGAAACATCAAGCAGCTCCAGCCATATGTTACACTTAGCTATGTAGAAACTATTCTGACTTTCATCAGTAACATGGTTGCTTTTCTTTTGATGCAGGCACTGGGACCCAGTCCCATTCTGAAGCCTCGGGTCAGGCGCCAGGCCATCAGTGATTCCCGCATCAAGCGTGACAGTGGAAAGACCACCATTCTGGTAAGGGTTTCCTCCCAGTGTGCTTGCACATGCACGAATGCTTTCACACATGCATGCATGCACTTAAATGCCCATGCACACACACACACACACACACACAAGGGGGTTGGGGGGTGTTAAAAATAGACTCCAAGGCATCTCCTTATGGGGCTTGTAAAAGGTGAATGACTAGGGAAATGAAAACATGAATATCTAGAGCCTAAACTGTGACTTGACAGTTGCCCTTGTTCTAACCAGCTCCAGTGACTATGTAGTCATTGGCCTTCAATCACCTACAATGACTGAGAGGCTGTAAATCTCCTTACATTAATTCACTCATTCACTTATTCATTCAGTCACTCATTCTTTCGTTCATTCGTTCTTTCATTCATTCTTTTGTTTGTTCTTTTGTTCATTCTTTTGTTCATTGTTTCGTTCATTCGTTTGTTCTTTTGTTTGTTCTTTCGTTCATTCATTCATTCAATCACTCACTGTTTTCAACAGGGATGTCAGCAAAAGACTGCCAAGTGCCATGAAATTCGCTGCTACATCACTTCCCTGGCCAAAGACGAGTACATTGTTGTCCTCATCCGTTCCCGCCTTTGGAACAGCACACTTGCTCAGGTAAGTGTGGAGTGTGTCCTTGCTGTGACAGGTAGGAGAGGCTGCTAGGGTTGTTCTGTGGCACATGGTATGGGAACATCTTTCCTTCCTTCCTTCCTTCTTTCCTTCTTTCTTTCTTTTTCTACAATTGTTCAAAAACTCATTGAGCAATGCTTTTGAAAAATGGTACACAACGCAAACACTCAAAGAAGAAAATTCACTCCAAGTGCAATCTGTCTACCTTGTGCATGTCATGAGGGCTTCAGCTCTGTTAAAACGTAAAAAATATGAGGAGCTTTTTTTTGCCCCATTCACCATGACAAAGCCAATAAGCTGTTTGCCTTCAGAATGCCACATGAAGGAGAGGGATTATATTACTCAATGAAACACGATTCGTGTGCATGTTACACAAGAAAATGTCTCTAGTATTATGTTACTTTGACATCCAGAAAAAATAGATTCTAACATGAACTGATTGAACATTTAACACTTTTTTATAATCTTATTTTTCCAGCATTCACCCTCCCACCCACATACTTAACTCATTCGCGCATATTTTTGCCCCCTTACAACAAGGAAAATATGGTTTAGGGAACTAGTCTAGTCTTTCATTAGTCTCTGTACTATAGTTTGCCAGCTTTAGATCCACACACAGATCTTTCCCGGCCAGACCATAACCTTTATTAGCGATGCACTAGGAGGCATGAAGTAAACAGTAATAATGGCGGCGAAGCTTGAATCGCAGCACGAGGTGGAAATGGCTATAGAGGAGGGTTCTGATGCTGAAGAGGATGATTTGTATGAGATAGGAACTGATGTAGATAGTAGTGGTTTTCCTCTCGCTAATGATGAGGTATTAGAGAGCAAGGATGAGAGCGAAGCTGTCATGCTGGCTGAAACTAGGTCGACCTCGCTATCATCGGTAGTTCATTGTAGGCTCATATTGATTGTAACTCAGGACTAATAAACACAATCATCACAAAATTTCTCCAGTGTGTTTTTGTGATGATCTCTTTCATGATGATGATGATAGTAGTGATTTTCCTCTCGCTAATGATGAGGTATCAGAGAGCGAGAATGAGAGCGAAGCTGTCATGCTGGCTGAAACTAGGTCGACCTTGCCATTATTGGTAATTCATTGTAGGCTCATATTGATTGTAACTCAGGACTAATAAACACAATCATCACAAAATATATCCAGTGTGTTTTTGTGCCATTTTTTGAAGTTCACTTTTTTATAGAGCTCTAGACCAAGAAACAAGCAGTGGTGTATTTCAGTTAAGTGTGTTTCTCCATTATTAGGCAATCTACTAGGTGTTAATCGATGTGCAGAATCGATGTGCAGAATAGTCAATGCTTTCCCATTTCCAAATGCATAGTCCGTAACCACGCGGCTCGAACTCAGAACTCAGAACCTTCTATTGGCCAAAACAAGCAGAAAGAGAGCTGGGTGAAAGACCTATTTTTTTCAAAATAGTGGCTCTACTTACTGTCATGGCAAGTGTAGTGTTTTCTTAGCTTGATAAAGTGCAGCATTTGGCTAGTTTTTGGCAAAAAAAGACCTTTCTAGCTATACCAAGTTTAGCTTTGTAGCTACAGTATTTATTTTACTACGATTTTTCAAACTTGGTCCATTTTCCTGCGATTGCAGGGGACAGACACACTAGAAATTCTGCGCCTTGAATGAGTTAAAAAACAACCCACATTTCAACATGCATAAGGTAAAAAGATAATAAACTTGTGTGAATTTTCATCAGAAGGTATTTTGTCCCAAATTTCAACAGTATAGTTCCAACAGTTGTTGAACAATGGTGAACATTTTCAGATTTTTCCTAATCGAATATGCATGTTGGTCCCAATGTTTGGAGGAACAACAAAACCTGTTGTTGAATGATAGCAAGAAAAGAAATATTCTACTGAAGCAAATTAAGCAAAATCAAACCAGATTCTTTTAAGGGGGAAGGAGAAAAGAAACTGGGCTGTCAGCATTCATAACACATGTACCAATAAAAGGACATTACAATTATAAATGAGAAAAAAGAAAAAGAAGAAAGAGGTACAAAAGAAAAAGCAACAAAATAACTCCACTCTTGGAACACAGGCATGAAGGGGTGCACTGACAAAGCTGAGAGAAATGCTGGCTGATAAACTTTAACCAAAGAAAAATGAGAAATGCACTTCCCAGCTCTGAAGATTTCATGTTCCTTAAACTGAATGATATGCAAGTAGAAAAGTGCATTGCTATGGTAGATTTTTATCTTGGGCTTGAATTGTAAAACATTAAGAACCGCATGTATTACCCTGGACATTATCTATCTTGTGTGCTTTTCAGTGATGCAAAGCTATTTTGTCTGTCAAAGTGCTTTGTACCATTGTTTCATTTTCCCCATGCTTTTTCAATAAAGAATTTTTTGGGGAGTGGGGGTGTCGTGTGTTTGGCCCATGGAGAGAGAAAGAGAAATTAGTTCATAACATTTACTTTGAGGCTAATGTTATTGTTACTTTTTGGGACAGTGGGGGTGGAGCTGGTTTATTTTAACAAAGGCTGGATGTAAGAGGAACAGCAACAGAATCAGGAGAGCATTTGGACAGTACGAAGACCTGCTCTCAGTCATGAAAAGCAGAAAGCTGAAGTGGTACGGTCACATGTCAAGAGGCAGTGGGCTGGCCAAGATCATCGTGCAAGGTACTGTACCAGGTGGGAGAAGGAGAGGCAGGCAGAGAAAGAGGTGGGAAGACAACATCAAAGCGTGGACAGGCTTGACCTTTGCTGACTCACAGCGAGCCACAGAGGATAGAGATCGATGGAAGAAGATTGTCCAAAAGTCATCAGTGGTGCCTCAACAACCCATCTCAGGGTTAAGAGACTGAACTGAACTGAACTGGATGTAAGAGGAGCCTTATTAATTTCCCTTGTAAAATAAACTTCATTGAAATAAATTTTATTCAGTTCAAATCAGTTCAAATCAGTTCAAAACAGTTCAAATCAGTTCTCTCTCTCTCTCTCTCTCTCTCTCTCTCTCTCTCTCTCTCTCTCTCTCCTCTCTCCTCTCTCTCTCTCCTCTCTCTCTCTCTCTCTCTCTCTCTCTCTCTCTCTCACTCACTCACGTCCCCCCCCCCCCCCCCCCCCCCCCCCCATTGTCCCTTCATGTTTGGTACAGGTGTCCTGGATGATATATGCCTACTAAGGCTCACTGTGTGTGCTGTCTTGCAGGACTTCATGTCGGCTAATGAGGTAAAGATTAGGTCCCGTGCCGACATCGAAGTGGATGGGTCCCTCAACATCCTGCAACCGGATCAGAAAGATGACTACGACTATGTGAGTGCTGCCCTTCTCTCCTGCTTTCAATGAGTATCTCCTCTGGGGTTATGGGTTTGTATGGTTTTGATTCATTACAGTGCCAGCTGTACAATGAAAGTTTCTCTGGGGTAGAATTCAACAGTGTTTTCTTCATACAAGGGAAGCGTTCTAGAATTTTGAATGTCTGTGTATCCATTTTGGCTGTGTGTGTGTGTGTGTGTGTGTGTGTGTGTGTGTGTGTGCATACAGGTGCGGGCATACAGGTGCATGCATGTGTATATGTGTCATCATAACCATTGCTATCACTATCCTGTAGTTATTTTTTTCAATCTTGTCTGCATCTGTTGCATCATTTTCACAGTTGTTGTCATCATGGTCACAAATGGCATTGTCACACATTGGAACAGGCAGTGACCCAGGCCATTCCCGACGTGACTGATGTGCCCTACAAGTCTGTGGAGTGGTGGATCATTCTGGTGGCAGTGTTGGCTGGTATCCTGTTCCTTGTTATCATCATCATCATTTTCTGGAAGGTAATCCACTTTCCCTTGCAATTCTCCTGTAGCACAACTATAGCTGGCTTTGGGCTGCCCATGGTTGAGCTGCTGGAGCAGACCCCAAAAGCTCCTTAGCCATAGTATCCAGCTGAGGTTCTTGTGGCAGCTGCCACCTCTCATGGACACTTTGCAAAAAAGCAAAGCTGACATTTTGTGTTCTCCCATTTCTTGTTGCCAAGAGCAGTGCTGAATGAATGACAAGCAGCATGTTGTCTTATGGGTATCTGTGCTACTGTCAGATTTTCAAAATATTTTACCATTTGCATCATCTTCGCGGTATTGAAGATGTGGTCCGTTTGTACTCTATTGATTTCATGTCTACTCAAGAACACTCACATGCAAACAAACACACTCACACACATGCACACACACATACACAACACATATACAAACACACACACACACACACACACATTCATGAATGCTCATGTGCCCAAGCATGCATCCTCTAGCATGCACACACGTGCACACATAAACATGCATGTTTGCATGACATGCACGCACTTGCACACCTATCAGTGTGTGTAATCATGCAGATTCCACCTCTCAATTTGAATCATGAGCATTTGTTAATTTCTTGCTCGATTTCAAGAAAACAGAAACACACATAGACGAACAATGTGTTGTAGAATACACATATTCAATTGAAACATTTGTGAATCTTTATGGCCATAACAGGGAGAAGACCTTACTGACCCACAGATACTTGTCCATTTCAGCTTGGGTTCTTCAAGAGGAAGAAGCCTGAAGACATGGCCACCTACGAAGCTACCCTGCAGAAGAAGAAGAACATGGAGGAGCAGGAAGCCATGCTGACATAGAGTTCTCTCACTCCCACAGTCCTATGCTGCATCCATGATGAATCTCTTGTACTGAGCTCCTCTGGCTACTGGTCCTCGTTGACCTCTGCTTGTCTTGGATGAGTCACTGGCGCCCAACCCTTGTTGTTTTGCTGTTGTGGTCCAGTTGAGGTCTTGGGAGCAAGACTTCTTTGTAATGTGTGCCAGAAAGTGCCAAGTAATCTTTGTCGAGCTGGAGAACCTGTCATGTAGAAGCCTGTGATGAGAAGACACCTGTCCTGTATTGACATGTTGCCCACACATGGACTGGATTGTTGACACGTCTGAGGATCTCTGTTGTGAGATGACAACCGCAGTGGTCTTGCTTGTTGCCTGTGTTTGGTCTGGTACATTTTGCATGGTGTCTTAGAGGTACAAGGACACTTGCATCTCAAATGCTTATTATCAGTGCTGTGTCTGATTCTTGAATACTTCAGTGTGCCTCATGCTGTGAATACCCCAGTGTGTCCCATGCAGAATAGAGCATACATCTGGAATGCCTGACTGCCCTTCTCAAGAGCTGGAACCCCTGGCTGCTGGGCTTTCTTAGCCTTATCCAGAAGCTCATCCAGAGGTAACCTGAAATGGCCACATAGGCTACTGGGGCGCATTGGGCCATGGGAGAAGGCACATCTGTCTTGTAGGGGAACATTAATTTGGTTGGAATGTGTCCTCCCATCACAAGACTTCTGTCGTGCAGGGAAAAAGTAGGACCAAGACCTGGCATTGCAATTCTTGCATCATCTGCCTGCAGACTCTCTCTGGCAGGCTCCCTGGCTTCCATGCAAGTGCTTCCTCCCTGGATTCTACAGCCCCATCAAGGCTGATATCTTCCACCAGCTGACTTGCCATGTCTTGTGCATGGGATTAGGACTGTGGCCTGACCAGTTTGGTGGGAGGCCATCATGGTCTGACACTGTTAGAAATTCAGATTCTTTATTGTTGTTGCTGTTTGTGTATCTTGTGGATTTAGACACAGCAGCTGTCAAAGATCAGGTGCATCTGAGTAAGGACTAAGGGCTCTCACCTATGACACCATTGAGGACTTTTTCAAAAATTGATGGACCACCATGCTGGGCTTAGTCATATCAGCTGAAGGAGTAGCTCAGCACTGCTACGTATTCTGCCTGATCATCGGGTCCCACCTTCCCAGTTCCATGCTAACAAATTCTATCAGTGTTCTGTGGCATGGAACTGGATAGGTGAGAGGAAATGGTCATTATAGAATGTTCCTATTTGTGGAAAACTCGCAATAAGGGTTAGCAACAAGAAGAGCTGTAGTCCAAGGTGGTTGACTTGTGAAAATCATTTTGAAGACCACATGAGAGGGGAATATTAACAAAAAATAAGGAGTTTATAAACAATATGTTAGTGGTGGCTTTGCATTGCCAAGGTTAACAAATTGTTTCCTGAACTTGCCATAACTCATTTTGTAACATTCTTTTTCTAACCATTCAAAATGTTTACTACATGTTTTTATGCCATTTATCATTAAGCATATGCCCAGACTGAAGTTGTAATGTTGCATAAAGGAGTCACTTGATCAGGCATCAGGATACAGTACAACTGTATTTGGTGGGTTGCTTAGTCTTCATGTGACAGGATATTCTGTCTTGTTCTGCCATGACCAAAAATTACAAGGGAAGGTGAATATCCAGTTCTGTCCTCCTTAGTGTTAGAGTTAAACATTAGACAAGGTAGATAAGGTGGCCTTCTCATTTGTGCTATTCAAGAACTGTGTCCTAAGGAGAAGTTGCATTAGGTCCAAAGAAGTAACAATGTGTGGCATATTAATGGATTTTTTTTAACCAGATGTTTTCTAATGCTTTAATTTAATGTCAGTTAATTGCATTCTGGTTTGTCAAGCAATATTGGGAGGCATGTACTTTTTTAGACACACAAAGACTTCTGACTGGATTTATGTGCAGACTTTTTGACAAGGCAGTTTGCCTCTTTCACTGCATTGTATGCATATTTGCACTAGGCAGTGCCCTGACAAGATGCAAACTATCAACTTCATTCAAATCAATGGCTTAAATATTCTCCTGAGTGAGAGGAAGAGACTGAAGATGAAAAGCTGTCAACTTCATTCAGATCATTGGTTGAAAAAGTCTCCCTAGCAAGAGGAAAACAGACTGCCTTTCTTACTGCTGTTCTGTGCCTTTCTTGCAAAGAGCGCCTACTAGTTTGACCTCCCACACAACAGCAACTATGCATGAATGACCGACCACATTCCAGCAATTCAACTCCTTGTACACCTCTCCTTGCCTTGTCCAAAGTGTACTTAGGCTCCATTTTCTTGGTATTCTTTTGCCAAGCCAGGTTTTTCTACCAATTTTTCTGCTCACAGTCTTGTGGAAGCTTAGATGCTGACACCTTCTTTAGTGTTGAGAGTGAGTGGTTTCACTGACAAGAAGTTTTGGGATTCTTAGCTGTAGGAATAGTTAATGGATTTGGTTCAGTGCAAGATACCTCATGGTTTAGCTATTCCCAATTCACCTGTCAACATTCCAATGATACAATGCATATTTTGTGGTTTGTTTGGATGACAGTGTCACTCTGATTAAAGATGCAAAACTGAAAACTATTTTGACGAGAACATGCAAATGTTGTCAGTGATTTTTTTTCCAAATGGAGGAGGCTTCATTACTGTTTGTGTATGCATTGTTGTGGTCATGTTGGAAGTGGTTGGATGTGTGAAGGGGAGGAGACAATATGCAGGCAATGCTGCTTATTTCTTAATCTACTAAAAAGCTTTCTTGAATGCTAGTGGAGGAGGAGGTTACACTGTACTGAGCACTGATGGTAAATCAATGGAAAACTGCCTCTGTTATCCCACCACCTGTCATATCATGACCAGATCTGAGTGATGTTGAGATTACATCTGCTTACTCTTGTATCTTTGACATGAGGCCCTTTTTGACTAGCTCTGTGTCTTTGTCTTTAACTACCTTGAAAAAGGGAAACTGTTCTTCTTTTGGCCATAGATAGCATTACTGAACAGGTTTGTAAGGAAAGACACTGAGTTTTTGAAAAGGGTACCCTTGCTTTCAAAGACACATAAACTGGTTCATTTGGAGGTGAGCATTCAAGTCAAACATTGTCTAGTTGCAACTGTGTGAAGCATGAAGCCTACGTCTTATGTATAATTGCTGGCCCTTGCTCTGATGAAAAGGCAAAAATACTGATAACATTTTTGAAGACTGGAGATTTTTTGCCTAGAAAAGATGCAGTGGAACTGAACTTGCTTTTTGGAAGCCTGACACAGCTTACTTTTGCCCAGATATGTGTTGATGTGGAAGAGTAAAATCATCCAAGAGCCACTGATGCTAGGGTCTTTGAAAACATGGACTGAAGTGGGGCTCCTTCTATGGTCTTGAAGTGGGCAGTGTTGATATTTACACCCCTTCCACGCTGAAGAAATGTTATCATCAACTTGTTCTGTAGGTGATCACTCCTTTATCCTCCTGCACCTAAATAGTTTGTTGTTAGATGTTGTTGTTCAGCAAATATATCAATAGCTCCTGCCAAATGTTGCACTCCGACTGAAGATTCTGATTCCATGACATTTCAGCGCCAGCATTTCAGCGCCAACACTTCAGCGCCGTCATTTCAGCGCGGCGACTCTTCAGCGCTGTACACTTCAGCGCCGTCATTTCAGCGGCGACTCTTCTTTCATAAGTTTCAGCCAAACATTAACGACATTGTCAAGTGTCAAGTGTCCGATAAGAGAATCCATCAAAGACAATCTTATCCCTCTTCCTTGTACTGTGGTAAACTTCGGCCATCTTTTCACAGCAGGCCTTGTTTTGTCCAGCAAAACTGCTAAACAAAATCTTCTAAATTTTTGCGGCAACTCCTTCATGAATGATCACTCACATATTTACATTTCAGAGCAGGGCTTGTTTGTCACGTGACATTGTGGCAACACTTAGTGAATAATTACTCACATATACATATGTAAGGTTCAGAGTAGGTCTTATTTGTCATCATGTACGGCGCTGAACGCTGAATTGGTGGCGCTAAATTGGTGGCAGCGCTGAAATGTACCGCGCTGAAAACACCCCGCTGAATTGGTGGCGCTGAATTGATGGCGCTAAATTGGTGGCGCTGAATTGATGGCGCTGAAATGACGTGTTACCCCGACTGAATACAGTTCTACCTGAGAGCGCAATGTGTGGCCAGAGCTGCTGGGTGCCAAGCTCATCAGCTGCGACTCCTGGCTTTAGGGCTTTTTGCGACCATTTTGGAGAACTCATGAAGAAGTTTCGGCAATATGATTCTAACTCTGTATTGACAACTTTTGAATTGGCTTCTTGTGACATATTCATTCAGCATAAATTTCCACTGCGGCGGCTTGCTGTACTGCTATTGCCGCCAGGTAATGAAAAAAGCAATGCAGGAATGAGTTCCCACTTCTTTTCTTCAAAGTTGTGCAAATGTTGATGCAGCATGCTCTTTACAAAATGTGTAAAGCAGTTTAAAATCAAGATGTGTATGATAGGTTGCCATGTCATATTAACACCTTCATCTCTGCCTCTGAAAACCTGCTGTGTGATGTAATCAGTAGCACACTTAAGCACTTGCCATATCTCCACTGCAGTGGGCACTTCATACATAGTTTTATGTAGAGTTAGCCTCTTGATGGATGCTTGTATTGGTCTTGGAGCCCCCCTTCTTCAGACCATGTTTTCAGCATTTGACCCACCAGAACTGTATTGATATTTCTCCAATGAGTGAAGAAGGGGGTGTACTACGTCACTTTTTTCATTGTCTTTTGCATCTTAAGCCAACCAACATGATTTGTGCTTGTGCAGTGTGCATACAAGTGCATTATTTGTGTCATAATTTGCTCCTCAGCATGCATGACCAATGCATATGCAGATCATCACTGTTGCAAGTTGAAGTTGTTCAGAATTTCGGAAATGTATGCCTTTGTTTATGGGTTGATATCTGAGAGGGATTTTGTCAAGATGTGAGAGTAGCATGAACAGTTTGTCCTTTGCAATGTCCACCCTCAGGTCTTAGAGTACTTGATAGTATGCAAAGTGGGGTTTTCTTTTCTTATCTTTTCTTTCTCTTTTTCAATGTTTACTTTTGTTTGCTGAGGGTTTTAAGTGATATTGTGGTTATTGCAGTGAGTTTAGTTTCAGCAAATGCATTATTTTGTCATTTATGCATTTACAGCTTGTTTGATTACAAGCATGTGCTATCAATTTGCCTTAGTTGATTCAACTGCTGATCAAAAATCATTCCATTTAGTTTGTCTGTGTTTGATGACTCTAAGAATCGCTCATGGTAGCAACTGTCATGTGTGCATGTATGAATGAATTTAAGAGAGAGAACTGAACTGTATTCTGAAGCCATTGGCCCATTGAGAGAGAGAGAGAGAGAGAGAGAGAGAGAGAGAAAGAGAGAGAGAGAGAGAGAGCATGTATGGGGGTGCATGAACATGTGCAGAGCACCTGACTGCTGGTTGCAGCTTGAGTATTGTTTGCTGCTTACACCTTGTCAACAAAGAACCACTTGTGACACTGCATAAGTCAAATGAGAGGTACACTACATCATCGTGGAGGTACAACATAGTGAGTACTCAAACCATAGAACTCAAACCAAAGACTGTCAGTTTTGTGCTAAATGTAGTTTCCTGCACCACATGTTTTAATAGTGAGATGTCACTGTGATTTTAAAAAAAGTCATGAAATAAGGATTGCATGACCACGTTTTTGCATGTGTAAAGTGAACGCTACTGACAAAATTTGATGAAATTCAGTTGATGATACTCTATGATTCACACAATGATGAGATGACTTGACACATGTAAGCAAAGCTGTATCATTGCATTTCTACACGAGGTAAAACCTTGGCATACATGCTTATGACATGTCACAGATTATGTAATTTGTAAGTACCTGTCTGCTGTTCTGATTGTGATACCCCAGAGCCTAGTGATGAAAGTTGCTTGCTTGCGTGTGCGTCTGGTGTCAGCGTCCATGTTGTCTGTTGCTTCCAAGCATCCAGTCAATGCTGCAGTTGCAGCAACCTTGGACTGCCGGCTTGAGATACCCTCTCCACATTACAGCGCAGCCTTGATGTTGCTTTTGTCACTGCTTTTTGTTGTGCGCTTCATTGCCTATGAGAGTTTCCATAGTGGTTTGCCATTTCTTACAATTCCATCTCTACAGAACCAGGTACTTTACTGCACTCCATGTCCTTGAGTATGAAATGGGAGGGAAAAACCAGTGGAATGAGTTAGGATGCAGATGTCCTGTAAGTAAGTGATGGTTTTCAGTTTTACGAGAGCAATGAAGGAACTCGTACCTATTTTATGAGGTGTTGATGAGACTGTATAATGTAATGAAATTTTTGTTTTTACACTGCATTATTTGTCCAGCAAACCTCATCTGAGTTGGAGCTAATTTTCATCGTGGAGGAATGAAAGAACCTTTTATAATTTGGAATTGTAGGATTGGCTAACCACTTAAGGTGAATAATGTGCAAGCTTTTTGTGATTTTATTATGCCTTAATCCTGATGACTGTACATATGTAATTATCCTTGATGTAATATCACCAACATGTAAAGCTTATGCTAGTCTTCTCTTTGCTGTAAAAAAAAAGACTGATACTTGCATTGACAAAACCTTTCAACATTTCATAGTGTTGTAACACTTGTGTCAGTCTGTGTTCCTATAAATGATGTGTGAAGCTGCCACCAGGATATTGTTTAATGTCATCCTTCTAATTGATGGTCATTACAGTTATCCTTTTTTTTAAGTTAGACTGTCTTTCTGTGAGAGCAATGAAATAGCCTTCCTTCCTACCAATAGTTCTCCTATGGTCAGTGACAAATGTGCATTTAGAGATGAGATTTGGGGGGGGATATTTTTTCATTTGGAAAAAAAATCATCAGATGATCATATATCAATTGTATTTTCTTTTCTTACATCCAGCCCAGCTCTTTCTCGTGGTTGTGCATGGCTTTGCTTCCCTCCCGTTTAGTCTTGCTTGGACAAGATTGCTTCATTTACTCCAATTGTGGACAACTTATGCCAACATTTATTAGCATTATTTGGATATTCTTTATACATGTGCATATATCTACATTATCTTGCCTAGTGCTGTTCTTTCCTCTTAATTTGGTTGTGAGAGATTATCAGGAAATAAGACGACTGGGAAGATGTAGTGGAGCAGGCAGTTTTGCACGAAAGTCCATAGTGCTACTAGCTGTTGCTCTATGATTTTCATTCTAGAGGACCACAGAGGTGTAGTTGCCTGTTTGGTTTTAGAAGAGGTAAATGCATTCCATTGAAGTAATTATTGCAACCCATATTAATGTTTACAGGTGTTTCTAGACATGTGATATGTTTGTACTTTTAGTTTCATGAATGCTTCTCCCAAACGGTATTGCATGGTAGTTCAGTCATTTAGACAGTAGCCTTTTCAGTTTAGTATTTGTGAAAAAAATGATAAATTGCTCAAATGCCAATTTTTATATAAGAAATTCAGTTGCAATAGACAATAGCTCAATTTTTTTTAGAAGAAAATTTTTGCTCACTTAGTAAGGATTATGGACAATCAAATTTGTGGAAAGGATGGAGGGCAGATCACATGCTGATGTATACTTTTTCCAGCATTTCTTGCTTTACTGAAAATCCTTTATTGATGAAAACCAGAAGCAGATTTTGCATGCCATGTATTTCTGTATTGCTTAATTTTGGCTTCAAAGAAGGTTTGTGGTTTTATGAGTTAATCTTAGAACTAGAAGATTGCAACACCATGATGAGAAAAGTTTTTATCTGCTATTATAGAACCAGGGATGGCTTTCGTTAACAGTGCCTGCCCCATTAGATATTTAACACAGTACTGGACTTTGAATGCATTTCTGCAAGTAACATTACCATGTCTCTTCTTTTGGTGGATCTATCCTATAGAAAACCTACTGAAAGAACAGGTGAAATATCATATGATCCTAAATATGCCAAATACTTCTTTTTTCCCCCTCCTTATTTCTTGGGTTTTTAGTTCTGTAATATATTGATCATTTGACCAATGTGTCACTAGATTAATCACCAGCTCAGAGGAAACATTCCCAGCTGGAAATAGGATGATAGTCACCATCAATCATCAACATACTGACTGGACTGAGAGATAACATGATGATTTGCATTTCAGTATATGAAACTTCTGTGCGATTGACCTGAACATAATTGTAAACTGGAATATAGCTTTGGCAATGTCCCATCACTGTAGATCACGCCACTGGAACCATGTTGATGACTTGTATTACTGACTTTTCGTCGACTCTGTCCTGTCCTCAGGTTCGTTGCAGTGGCTGTATGTCAGTCTACAACTATGGCAAGGAGCGTGAGTGGGGAGTGAGCACCATTCTCTCATCCACAATGTACACTAAATGAGGGACTGACTGCTACATACTTGTTCACTGGAACATGGCTTCATTGATGTCCCTGGGCTTGAAACGTCTCCCCGACTCCAACTGCTTTCAAAATTCCCTTGTGGAGCAGAAATGGAGATGAAGAGTCTAGTTGCAGCCATGCAGCCATGTTCCAGTTCACAACTATGTAACCTTTGCATGACGTAGCCTGTATGTGGTGTATTCTCATCAATAAAATATATTTTTAATCTCACCCTTGTGTCTTAGTGTGTTGTGCTTACTCAGTTAAGTGGAGAACATAGAAAAAGAGCTGGCGGTATTTGTTGATGTTGATGGTTAAGTCATTGTGATTCGTTCCCGCTGTTTTAATCGCACACAAATGATACATGTATCTCATGATTATGCAGCAACAGTGTACAGAATGAATGAATAGGGCTTATTGGCCTATCAGCCTTTGCAGGCTATGTAAGACCATTGACTGCAAAATTCCAAGAGCTGGTTAGAGCAAGTTATGAATAGTGTACTGTAGGGAGACCCCCAGCCCACAGGGTGCTAGTGTACAGAAATTCCTGCTATCAGGTTTCCCCTTGTTTAATACACAACAGAACTGAATGCCAATGAGAGACTGCTCAAAATATTGCTACTGCATCCACAGCACTTACCAAGGTGAGTGTATCACCAGGGCCGGACCAAATGAGTTGGGGGGGGGGGGGGGGGGGTTCCTTTTTGGTTGGGGGGGACATGCCCCCCCGGAAAATTTTTGAAAAACGGTTAAAATCTGTGCAATCTGGTGCATTCTGGGCCTTGTTTTGAGGGGTAAGAGCAGCATTGTTTTTGGTGCTAAAACTAGTAAAAGTTTAGCCCCCTCCCCCCCTCCCTTCCCCAAAAAAGCATTTAAAGAAAATACCACTGACCTATCTTTCAGTATGGAAAGTTCTTGTGTCAGACTGCCTGTGGCTCTGGCAGGGAAAAAGTGTCAAGTCAAGGGCTGGATAAGTTCAATTGTTCAGCAAGGTTTCTGGGAGCAGCGCCATGTGAGTTCGATATCGAACAGCGAATGTTTCCACAACCGCTCCAACGTCCACAGGAAAGCTGTCTTTGTGGATCTGCATGAGGGCTAATCCATTGAAGCGCTCTGCCCCCATTGTTGACCGAAGGTAAGTTTTCAGGATCCGAAGTCGGCTCATTGAACGTTCACACTCTGCTGTAGTGATTGGCAGAGTGCACATGAGGATCAGCATCTGATGCAAGTTCGGGTAAAATTCCTTGTCGCACACTTTTAGGGCTTCTGTGAGTGAAGTGGGAATCACAGGTTTTTGCTTCGTAGTTGGGTCAACCCCTGTGTTCGCTCTGTTCCACTTATCGACCCATCTCACAAATTCTGTGTCAACATTTGTAGAATTCTTCAAGTCCTGCTCCCAAAGGGCGGCCAGGCACTTGACACCATCCGGGACAGCATGACATCCATTTGGAAACTGCTTGATGATATTGGTGGGCACAAGCAGCAGGCCATCTTTGGCAAGGTCAGAATGCTTGAATCTCTCCTCCAGTTGGTTTCTCATGTTGTCAAGGAAAGGAACAGCAACTGACGCACGGTAGTATTTCTCAGTGGTTTCAGCAGGGTGATTTTCTCGAAGCAACTGCCTCGGCGCAATCCTTGGGCGTCGAAGATCTTCTTCAACTAAGTTGCGAGACATTTGGTTGGCCTCAACAAACCATTCTGAGAACACATTGTCAATGTCTGTCCTGAGCCTATTGACAGTGTTCGTGAGATCTGCAAGTTCAGCATAGGCCTTCACAATGTCCTGTGCTCTTTTCTGCAGGCTGGTGGTCAGAGGTTCGATGTACCGGAGGCAATTTCTTGTGACGACAAAAGCCACCAGGAAATCTGCACTTGACATGGTGTGCAGAAACCCTGTAGCTTTTGCAATAGTCTCGCAGTCCCACTCTTCTGTCACTCTGCCAGCCACCATCTGCCCCAAACAGTCGTACAGGACCATGTACATGTCCGAGAAAGTTTCAAACGCATGGTGCCTTTCCACCCAGCGTGTCTTGCACAGGTCCACCATCTTCTTCTTCCGCGTGTCAGGAAATGGCCTCCTCCAGCTTTCTTTGCCGCTTTGGGGCACGGTTGAAGAAGAGAGCCAGGCAGTGGGATTTATTTCAGGCTGCCTGGCTGACAAGAGTACAGTGCTGTATGTGTGGGGGGGCCGGCCTGGCAGTGTGTGTTGGGGGGAGGGGGGTACCTTTTTTCTCATCGGATTTCACCATGAATCAGAATATAATTTGTTAGAGACACACACAAAATATATATATAAAAATATATAAAAAACTCAAACCAAGGTACATGCTTTTTCTAGGGGGGGTGGGGGGGGGGGGGGGGGGGGGGGGGGGGGGGGGGGGGGGGGGGGGGGGGGGGGGGGGGGGGGGGGGGGGGGGGGGGGGGGGGGGGGGGGGGGGTGGAGGGGGGGGGGGGGGGGGGGGGGGGGGGGGGGGGGGGGGGGGGGGGGGGGGGGGGGGGGGGGGGGGGGTGGGGGGGAGGGGGCTGGGGGGGGGGGGGGGGAGGGGGTGGGGGGAGGGGGGGGGGGGGGGGGGGGGGGGGGGGGGGGTGGGGGGGGGGGGGGGGGGGGGGGGGGGGGGGGGGGGGGGGGGGGGGGGGGGGGGGGGGGGGGGGGGAGGGGGGGGGGGGGTTTCGCGAACCGCCTGTGCAACACCCCCCCCTGGGTCCGGCCCTGGCACTTGGTCCCACTGAAAAGTTTGGGGACGCATGCTAGGGTGATTGAGAGTATGTGAGCTTGTTGGTGTGGTTCTGCTCTCACCTCATATGCACTCCACTGCCCATTAACGTAGACAACAATGAACCTGCATTTCGACCCCATAGACATCACAACTTTCATAATTTTGGCACGTCTAGATGTTTAGCCAACATGTGCATCAAAGGATGTTCACCTCTACATTCATACACAATCATTCACTCATTCATACCAAAGTGACAAGACGGGGTAGCAGCAAATTTTAATTGATCATCATATTTGTTTTTTTTAACTTTTCCCCATCTCTTCCGTCCCTTCAATTGAACCACGACAGCGTTTGCTCTGCCAATTCCAATGCCTCTATTTACTGGACTATCTACACCTCAAGGAGGAGACAATGAGGTTTGAGCAGTTTGTATGTAAAGGTATTCTGACATGGTGAAGGAGCCCATCTGTTGGAAGATAATTGTCAAAATCATTTGGGGGGAAGGATCGAGTAGGAGTGGGGGGGGGGGGTGGAGAGAGAGCAGAGCACATAACAATGCCCTGGAAGCTGCAAGAGTTAACCACTGACAAGGGAATTATCTCATACATGATTCCAGCT
>JAWQFJ010024370.1:0-2500 GCA_034096865.1 Theodoxus fluviatilis | reverse complement strand
ACAACCATCTCTCCTGTATGCATCAGAACTTTGGGGTTTCAGGACGCAGCTAAATGTTGAAAGAGCACACCTTTTTGCGTGTAAACGATTCTTAAACGTTTCTTCAAAGTCGCCGAATACTTTGGTATATGGTGAAACAGGAAGGTATCCTCTCGTGGTGAACAGCACCATTAGAGCTCTTAAATACTGGTTTAAGCTTTTGAAAATGCCTGATGACAGGTTGCCTAAACAGGCATTCCGCATGCTGGAAGGTATATCAACATCCAATGAAATGAACTGGTTAAAGTCTGTTCGAGATTGCTTGTGCAAGTCAGGGTTTGCCTTTGTTTGGCTAAATCGAGGAGTAGATAATGAAAAGAGCTTCCTGAGAACATTGAAAGTCAGACTAACAGACTGCTTTAGACAGGATTGGTACAGTAGAATAAATAAGAGTGAGCGTTTCCTATTGTACAGTGTTCTCAAAGACACGTTTGAATGCGAAAAATACCTCAGCACTGTCGAAATAGGAAAGTTTAGAGACGCGATGATTCGCTTCAGACTTGGATTGAGTGGTCTGCGTACACATAATCCGCATGGTGGTGAAGAGAGACACTGTCCATTCTGTTCAGATCATGTAGAGGATGAAGCTCATTTCCTCTTAGAATGTGACAAGTATAGAGATCTCAGAGATAAATATATAAGAAGATACATCCATTACGTACACTCCAGAAGTTTTATCTTTCTGATTGATGGTCGAGGTTACATAAAGACAAAATATGTTGCAATGTTTATTCATTATGCGCTGAAACGTCGTCGTCAATGCCTCCTAGAAGAGTGATTCAGTTAGTGATCCTATGTGAGTATTGGTAACGTTACTATCCATTTATTGAAATACGTCATATATGTACGCTATTGCTACCAGAATCATGTAAATTGTTATGGGCCGTAGGCCTTACAATAAAGTAAGTCAAAGTCTCTCTCTCTCTCGTTCTCTCTCTCGTTTTCTTTCGTTCTCTCTCTCTCTCTCTCGTTCTCTCTCTCTCTCGTTCAATCTCTCTCTCGTTCTCTCTCTCTCTCGTTCTCTCTCGTTCTCTCTCGTTCTCTCTCTCTCGTTCTCTCGATCTCTTCTCTCTCTCGATCTCTTCTCTCTCTCTCGATCTCTCTCTCGATCTGTTCTCTCTCTCGTTCTCTCGATCTCTTCTTTCTCTCTCTCTTCTCTCTCTCGATCTCTTCTCTCTCTCTCTCGATCTCTCTCTCGATCTGTTCTCTCTCTCTCTCGTTCTCTCGATCTCTTCTTTCTCTCTTTCTCTCTCTCTCTCTCTCTCCACCTCTCTCTCTCTCTCTCCACTATTCTCCACATAGTTTTCCACGCTTTCATCTGACGTCTAGACAGTGGAACAGCTAAGTGTGTATTCTATATTGTCCATTCTTCGCATTTGCTTACTTCAGGTCACCCCTGGCTGAACTATTGGAGGGGTTCCGGCTGATTGGGGGTGGGAGAATATCGAAGGGAGTGTACATCAAGAGGCTTTGGCCTCCATGTATGTTATTTGTTTTTAACATTTGGATGTTTAGAAAAAAATGTATGTATAAGTCATTGTAGTTACGTGAGGAGAAAAAACCGAGAGGACGTCATGCTAGATTCTGGCCAGATCTTCCCCTGCGGCCGCTGTGGTCGGGCTTGCCGGTCCCGCATCGGCCTCTACAGCCACCAACGAGTCTACGGTGGATGTGAACAGCAGCATCGTCTCATCTTCGTTCGCGAAGCAACGCCATAGTTACGACAAGTTCCATATTTTAATTTTGCTTCTCTGGTACACTATCTACCCATTTTAGTATGTAGGCCTACAAGTATAATTCTTGCGATAAGTAGACTGTCTCTCTGTCTCTGTCTCTCTCTCTCTGTCTCTCTCTGTCTCTCTCTGTCTCCGTCTCTCTCTCTCTCTCTGTCTCTCTCTCTCCCTCCCTCTCTCTCTCTCTCTCTCTCTCTCTCTCTCTCTCTCTCTCTCTCTCTCTCTCTCCCTGAAATATTGTATAAAATTTTTGACGCACAAATTCAGCCTATACTGTTGTACGGATCAGAAATTTGGGGCACCAATGACTGTAAATGCATTAAAACTGTCCATATGTACATGTTGAAGTGGTTTCTCAATGTTGCCTTTAACACACCCAACGTTATGATTTATGGAGATACAGGGATGTATCCACTGGACATAAATGCTAAATTACGCTCGGTGAAATATTGGTTAAAACTACTTAGAATGGAGCGGGACAGACACCCTTACCAAGTGCATTCTAGTAAACTAGAGATTTCGCCTACCGGCAAAAGTATCTCTAGCACTGTTGACATCACGTGATGGAAGGTTTTCGGCCAATTTATGCAAACGGCGGTCACACGAGAGGCTTGTGGGATAGCCGATGTGCTCCCTGACATACGCAGTTAAAGTAGTTCTAAGACTATTTCGCACAAAACTCTTAACTTACTCTTGTTGAGACAACAAACAAGCGTTTATTCAATACA
>JAWQFJ010024369.1:10000-11149 GCA_034096865.1 Theodoxus fluviatilis | reverse complement strand
CTCGTCAGAGGATCCTAGGGTGCGCTTTGCTATTAATACTGCTTTCTTTGCGTCTCTTCGATTCTCTTAGATCGTAGATGACGTCATGTGATTACGTCTAAGCGGATCAGGCAGTTGGAATCGTCTGTGTTTAGAGTCATGGGTAGTGAATTAGGCCAGTACAGTAGTCGCCGCTTATTAAAAACACATTGGGACCGACACAAAAGTGTTTTTAATAAAGCGCCCGTTTTGTATTAACCGTTTTGCTTGTTGAACATGTCCATCAGTAACGAAGTAAATCCGGACCCCCTACCAACCTGTATTTAAAAAGCGGCCTGGTTTTTTATTTAACCGCGTGTTTTAATAAGCGGCGACTAGCTGTAATTGCCTTTCTTACTTACATTCAGCCCTTGAGGCCAAAAATATTCGGATGTGGCTAATGGCGAGAACAGAGTAGGAGAGGGAGAGAGAGAGGAAGAGAAGAGGACTGACCCCTCCCTTGAAGAGACGAGAGAGACGAGATCTTGCACTGTGAGAAGAGACCCGAGAGACAGGTAGGGACCGTGAGAGCGACCGACAGATTGCACGAGTGATGACAGAGAGGGACAGAGATCGGATCGAGAGAGACACGAGTGGACACGACCGAGGAGATCAGAGAACGAGAGAGAGACAGATTTGAGAGAGACAGAGAAAGAAGACCGACTCGGAGAAGAGAGAGCAGCATGAGATGAGGACTGCACTGATCTCTGACTGACTGAACCTTGACTTTATTGTTCAGGCCACCGGCCCATCACAAGTACATACATGACTTGCTTCCATGTCAGGAGCTCCGCATTCTCTATCAACATTGAGAAGGTATGGCATAAACAACTGGAAGTACATACTCGCATACATTACTGTCTAGGTTGTGCAAGTGTAGCAATCATTTGACACATTATTTACATGTACAATCAGACAGCATTGCTTTAGGTGATTTGTTCTGGACAAGTCAGACACTGATCTCGTAGTTGGAAGGCATAATAAATGTACATTGCCACCCTGCGTGTTTTCATAAAACCACATCCATTTATTAAAAAGGTAGCATCAGTGGCCTCAGGACATTTAAGATATTCCTTAATGTATCTGTTACGTAAATCATTGTACAAGGGACAGTCGAACAAAAAATGTTTC
>JAWQFJ010024369.1:0-2500 GCA_034096865.1 Theodoxus fluviatilis | reverse complement strand
GCGCAGCGCTTTGAAGCGCTGCACAGCGCTGCATGTGTTTTACTCCTTAAAAGCAATTTTGGGGCGTGATTCACTCAGCGCTGTGCAGCGATGTGCATCACAGATCCGAGGTGATCCACACGATTTTCAAAATGGCGTCTTCGATCCCGCACTGGCCGTCGATGCGTAAAATAACCCTCAGAAACATCATTTTGGGACTGGAACGGGCTTTATTAGCCCCAAGCACTCTGTAAGCGCGAGTAATGGCAAGTAAGAATGACACAGTAGTGGACTTTATTCATGCAGAATACATTTAAACGTGCATTAACGATGTCTGTGGCGAAGAAAACACTTTCTTAGCGTCTAGCAACACAACATGCGGCGCAGAAGATTTACCTCCCTTATAACAAGTGAAGCGCTGCACTAAATCTGTAGGTGTTCACGCGAGCAAAGACCCTATACAATAAGATGATTCGTTAGGCACTCGGCCTATATAAAACATGATGACGGAGCTGAGAACTATAAATAGCTTTCGACCGAGACGCCCCAAGCGGAAATCGTGACGCTCGAGTCAAGGAAGACAATCTTCCACATACCCACAACAGAAATCGTAATGAGAATTAATCACTTTTATATTATATTATATTATTATATTGCAAGTTTTTGAATTAAATATCGATAACTAAACAAAGGCTGATGAAGAAAATTCCTTCTGTCTGTAAACAGTATCTGTAGGCCTACTTTTGCTGGCCGAGCCGCTCGCTGCGATAGTAGCGAGATAGAAGGATTTACTGAGTACGGTCATGGCTCATGCCGTGTAATTTTATGTTTATTACTATAGAATTGCATAGATCTACTGTAGTAGGGAAACACAAACAGATATTGTAAGCAAAAAAATGCAGATTTCATGATTTCCGTATTGCTTGCGGTGAAAATAACTTGCCGTGTAAACAGCCTGCATGGTCACTTGATATACGGTCACGTGCAAATAGCCTGGGCACTAGATACACGGTCACGTGCAAATAGACAACCAAATTAAACACTGTTCACAATAACAGGAAAACCACAATAACAGAGTTCACTACAAGTGGACTCCACTGTATCAACAAATTTAATAGAAAACTACATAACTAGTTTTCAACTTCAATAATGCTCATCTCCACAAAGCGAGTTGCCATGTGTCAACTGTCATGTTTGTAAAACCTACGTGCTTGCATTTTATTATGCTAGCTTTCCGGCATAGTGTTTGTAAGTTTTGTTTATCTTTATGACCTTTTTTTCATTCCTGCTATGATCGGTTGCGTTTATTCATTGCGATGAAATGTTTTGGCCACTATTATTCACTATAATAAATTCCACATGCATCATTAATTTAATACTCATCAACATTTTCGCAAACAACAATTGTATGAATTCAGTTGCCAAAACTCTTCAACTCTGATTCAGAATCACTCAATTGTGATCAAGCCTCAAGGTGATATTTATCATCTAACGTGAATCATTCATTATCAAGACTGCTGAATAAGACTGAGGTGCTGACGTGACTAAATCAGCAGATTTTCGAAAACAAATATCGGCACACCTACAAAAGCAAAAGCCACAAGCTTCCTCCACCAGTTCAGCAGATTTAGATTACACTTCAAGTTCTGTATTTTATTGCTTTTAGCTCAAAACACATTTATATAATCATTACTTACCTCTCTTTATTTTTCCACGGAAAACGAAAAAACGACTTCTGTGGACACGCATAGCGCGAGTTAACACAGTTATTCGCACTGCAATGGTCACTTCCTTGCCTTGATTTCTTCTTCATGGTCGACATTTTTGACCGGCTAATCACGACTACGACTTCTGTGGACATGCATAGCGCGAGTTAACACAGCTATTCGCACTGCAATGGTCACCTCCTTGCCTTGATTTCTTCTTCGTGGTCGACATTTTTGACCGGCTAATCACGACTACCGCTTGGTGGCGCGCGTGACCCTAATTTCGCCGGAAGTGACCGGACGAATCATCTTATTGTATAGGGTCTTTGACACGAGGCAAAGAGTGCTCAATTGCCAACATGAAGCGCTCATGCAGCGCGTTGTACTCCTGAGCAGGCCTTAGCTCTTTGAGGCTCGTTCAGGAGGCGCAGCAATGCAAAGCGCTGCATGTGATTCACTCCTGAACAGCAATTTTGGGGCGTGATTCACTCAGCTCGAGCATAGCGCGACACAAAGGGCCTAGGCCCGTATTCACAACGGCGATTTATTTTAACTCCGATTTATCTCTAAACTCAGACGATTCCAACTGCCTGTTCCGCTCTCCCTTGGCTGGAAACCAGTATATATAGCAAAGCGCAACCAAGGATCCTCTGACGAGCGTACCTTATCTAACCGATCAAGATAACGCGGGGCTAGGGGATAAATCGAGTGTTAAAAAGATAAATCACGTTGCGAATACTCAGGCGGAATCCTCGCTCAAGTATCCCAGCAGTGCCTGGTCACCGCGCGTAGGGAGACGTGGTGGGTCAGATATT
>JAWQFJ010024368.1:22500-24871 GCA_034096865.1 Theodoxus fluviatilis | reverse complement strand
CAGTGTGAGTGTAACCAGCAGTCATACTAAATATATTGACTTAAACATGAAATCGTTAGCTTGTACTGTATGTCCTTAGTCAACTTGTGTATTTACATATGTTCTCTCTCTCTCTCTCTCTCTCTCTCTCTCTCTCTCTCTCTCTCTCTCTCATCCTCTCTACCTCTCTCTCTCTCCCATCATTTTCCTCTCTCTCACACACACACACACACACACACACACACACACACACACACACACACACACACACACACACACAAATGCATGAGCATATTTCATTCTGAATGGAAGTTACGAATCATAAATAGTGATCAGTATTCATTTTACACTCTCTTTAAAACATCCATTGTAGCGAGTGTTATTTATATTTTCTTGGCACGAATATTTCGAGATGCATACATCAGATTCAAAATGGGGTTAATGGAGTTGTATATCCATAAATACATATACTCAAGAGGTATTAATGTGTATTTACGTCCATTATGCAGAGAAAAAGAAGAAATTGAAACGCATTTTCTATTATATTGTTCAGCTCTTAGTGATATAAGGGATTATATATATATTTACCTGTCTGGATGTAAACAGAAATGATCCTATTAAAGAATGTAAGATCAACTATTATATATCTATGAGAACAAAGCATTTTATGGAAGAATAGAAGAATAAGAGCACAGTTCAATGGTGAGGAGAGAGCATTTCAATGTAATGCTTCCTATCCTATCACTAGTATCAGTCACGAACTCCTCCGCGCAGTTTCTAAATAGTGACATGAAATATGTAGTTTTGAGTTTAAAGATACTGCTCTAAATGTGTGCTGCATGATAGAGGTGCACCATTCAAAACACATCAAATCTATGGGAGAGAGGAGTGGGGTGGGGTGCAGGCAGGCAGGTATAGACAAACACACTTGTGCGCACGCATGCATGTGTGCGAATACACTCTCTCTCTCTCTCTCTCTCTCTCTCTCTCTCTCTCTCTCTCTCTCTCTCTCTCTCTCTCTCTCTCTCTCTCTCTCTCTCTCTCTCAGAGGGGGGTGTGTGTGTGAGTGAGTGTGTGTTTTGAGAGGAAATCATGATCATATTTATAAAATGATGATAAATATATGACATTGCATTCTTCTTTTCACACATTAAGTATTAATTCTAAATTAGTATTACTGAATGTAAGCCCCCCCCCCAAAAAAAAAAAAGAAAAGAAAAAAAAAAGAGTTGGTATGTCGGCCTGAAGGTTTTTTCTTTTTCTTTTTAAGTAACCAACAAATTGAACATAAGCCAAACTTTCTTTCACTGAAAATACAAAAAAAACCTCAAATAGTAAATTCCCTGAGTGTTGTTTTTTTGTTTATTTATTTTTTATGACAAAAAAAAGTAAAGGGTTGACAGAAAAAATAGGGTTAGTGGGGTTACTGTAATGACAACTTTAGTGTGTGTGCCAAATACAGTAATAGTCACTAATAGGAAGTTTGTATTGTTCTCTGAATGGATGAAACCACTATTTTTGTGTATCATTTGGCCCTTTTTCTCTCCAGCACTGGCTTTTGTGATGGTAGCATTGACCTGGTGTAGTGATGGACTTTCATGTCAAAGTGCACATATATCCCCCTTTTTAAAATCTCATGGTTTTTGTACAAAAGCTTGATTTAGTTCTAAAATCACATCCTACTTTCCCATCAACACTCCAATCCACCCTTCCTTCCCTGTTCAGTTGTCTTGGAGTTTTGGACAGGTTTGCTACAGTTTCACTCCATGAACTTGTCTACTAATTAAGGCAACAAAGAAAATTAGTCAAGGTTACAGTAACCCAACTGACCATTCTGGGTTTTTTTGTCTGACCCTAAACTTTCTTCTCAATTTTGCAAAAAAAGGAAAAAATACAAAATAAAAGAAATTGACAACAAACTGCCTGCCATCCCAACTTCCCACCCTGTGAGCACTTGGGGAATCCACTATTTATGTTTTATTTTTATTTATTCAGTGAATGCAAAGCTTGATTTATGTTCAATCTGGCCTCTTATTGTTTTTATTTAAAAAATCTTATTTTTACAAGTTCAGGCAGACATACTGACCCCTATTTTGGTTGTTGTCATGGTAACCAGAACTTTTCCTCCCCACTCATCCAACCATCCATCCATCAGTCATATAGGAAAACAAATATGTATAAACAAACAGAAACTATTGAACTACAGCAGCTCTCACAGATGAACATTCTTGGGTATGACACAGGGACCATTGGATACACTTTGCTTGCTACCAGTACCAATGTGCACCAAAGTGTTGTCTAGGTGTGGTGTCCAAGTTTGCATGGTGTGTGAGTATGGGGTGATGTTGGTGTGTGAGTATGGGGTGATGTTGGTGTGTGAGTATGGGGTGAT
>JAWQFJ010024368.1:0-17500 GCA_034096865.1 Theodoxus fluviatilis | reverse complement strand
GCTGTGTGCTGTCTCATGTCTTGGGCTGTGTGCTGTCTCATGTCTTGGCTGTGTGCTGTCTCATGTCTTGGCTGTATGCTGTCTCATGTCTTGGCTGTGTGCTGTCTCATGTCTTGGCTGTTGCTGTCTCATGTCTTGGCTGTGTGCTGTCTCATGTCTTGGCTGTGTGCTGTCTCATGTCTTGGCTGTGTGCTGTCTCATGTCTTGGCTGTGTGCTGTCTCGTGTCTTGGGCTGTATGCTGTCTCATGTCTTGGGCTGTGTGCTGTCTTATGTCTTGGCTGTATGCTGTCTCATGTCTTGGCTGTGTGCTGTCTCATGTCTTGGGCTGTGTGCTGTCTCATGTCTTGGGCTATGTGCTGTCTTGTGTCTTGGGCTGTGTACTGTCTCATGTCGTGGGCTGTGTACTGTCTCATGTCTTGGCTGTGTGCTGTCTGATGTCTTAGGCTTTGTGCAGCCCGATGCTTTGGACTGTGTGCCATCTTGAATCTTGGACTGTGTGCTGTCTCATGTCTTGGGCTGTGTGCTTTCTTATGTCTTGGGCTGTGTGCTGTCTCATGTCTTGGCTGTGTGCTGTCTCTTGTCTTATGCTTTATGCTGTCTCATGTCTTGGGCTGTGTGCTGTCTCTTGTCTTATGCTATATGCTGTCTCATGAGGTATGCTGGCATTTCAAATTGGAGTCCTGGTTGGGCAATGAAAGATTGGTTCCTGAATCTTCTTACCCTTTCTATATCCTTAGCTTCCTCATCAAACTCCTCTCAACTCAATAAGTATTTACATCGGTTTCCATTGTGTAGATGTCATCATCACCGGTAAGCTGATTGTCATGACTGGTCTCCAAATTGTCATAAATCCACAAAATGTCCGCATCAGATTCTTTGAGACTTTCATCTTGTTCCCTCTGTTCATATTCTCCCATCACATTGTCTGCAATATCTGATGAGCCTTCTTCCACATTCAACTCAAGAATCTCCTCTGAAAATGCATCATCGTGGCATTGTGCTGTCATCATAAACAAAACATTGAATGCTTGTTGTTCAAGCCTTGTTCTGAGACAATCTCACACAGGATTGCAATGGAAATATAGTCTGGTATAGTCTGGCAATTGCTGCAGCTAGCCAATGAAGAGTTATGTCACTCAAACCGAGCGAAACCCTGTATGATTTTCTCAAACATCTACTGCATTGTTCAGCATGTCATGAGGGATCACCCACTTGCAACACACATGCTGTGCGGCATATTGTTAGTGAATTAAAGAAGAAGTGCCGTTTCCTTTGTCAAGTTTGATTCAATGAAACTTAATAAAAAAGACAGTCAACTTCTGTAGTGCCACTTTCATTTTAAAGCAAGTTATGGCTGTTTGCAAATACAGTTTTCTACCATGAATGGTGTAAACTGGTAAAATTAGATGTTTTCAGGTGTGTACCTCATTGCAGTGTACTCATTTCATCGTAAGTGTCCTTTCTGCCAGTGCCCATATGGAAACCTGACCATTTTCATTGTATGTGACCTTTCTGCCTTTCCAGGTATGGAAATCTGTATCTCAGTGAGGGCTATGATGTGCTCAACATCCAGGTGAAGCCAGGCCAGGTGCTGTACCCCCCGAATGCTCAGAGCATTGTAGGCAAAGTCCTTGACCTGCTTGGTTCAGACGCCATACGACACAAGCCCCTTTTTGTGCACGGCTTCTCCGTTGGGGGCTATGTTTACGGTGAGTTTCTTGTCAAAATGCACAGGGAAACGGAGAAGTACAGCCACGTTGGCAAGCGCATAGTAGGTCAAGTCTTTGATAGCCCTGTCGATTTCGAGGGTGTCCCTCGCGGTTTCGCCAATGTCCTCTCCTCCAATGCCCTGGTCAAATCCATGATCAAGTCCTCCATCGAAATGTACTTGTCGGCCTTCAAGGACTCTGTGACGAAGCACTACAAGGGGGCCTCCAGGGCGTTTCACCAGAATGCCCTGCGCCTGCCCTCGCTCATGCTGTACTCCAGGGCAGACCCCATCGGTGTGGCCGACATCATCGAGATGGTGGCCAAGAAGTGGCAGGACCAGGGCCTGCAGGTGCAGATGAAGTGCTGGGAAAACTCCCCGCATGTCAGCCACTTTCACCACCACCCCGACGAGTATGTGGAGGCCTTGCTCTCCTTCCTGGAGCAAGTGGGGCTGCAGAAGCCTGAGGCACTGGCCGAGAAGGAGGAGGTCCCGAAGAAGAAGAATGTCATGGAGATCAAACCCTGAAGGGGTGGTTTGGGGATGGGAGCCTTAGGAGTGTCAAAGGGGTGGGAGGTTGTCAGGCAGGGCTGTTTTTTATCCAAAGAAATCTTCTGAGAAGATTTTGGCACCCAGAATGCCTTGCTGCCATGGTGGATGGATGGCCCATGTCGGGTTGTCATCTTCATATTGGCCTCCCCAGGCGGTCACAGGCATTGGCTTGATGGTCTGTGTCTTGACACCATTTTGATTGACTTTGAAGGATTTTGTAAAGAATGTGATTGCAAAAGGCTCATGTTTAGCAGCAGGGCAAAAAATAAAAACCTTGGGTAAATTGACAAGTCTATCAGAAAATCTCTTTGATGTCCAAAAACAGTGCTTCAGTAAATTGTTCATAGTTGACAAGTAGAAAATAACCAATCGGTCAAGTCTCGTGAATATGAACCTTGCTTTGGTAAATTGCACATCATAGCCAGTACTTCAGCCCAAGGAAATGCAAAACAATACTTGAGATAACAAATGGAATATTGTATGATGCTGATACATCATCATCTGTGTAGGAATGGATTTTGTCCATGTTGCAAATTCTGTTTTGTTGCCCTCTTGGTGTGCATGAATGGGTGATCACGCAGATTAATAATCTAAATATTGTCAATAGTTATCTGTGCATTTGATTAATATATTGTTTTGCATTTCATGATGCTTGCCAGATGACTTGGGATATAAATTTGTTTGATGCAGATGCACCATGCTGACAATTTTTATTTATTTATTTGTTCAAATCTGCCTGTCTGTAAAATGCATGGCGACATTCTTTCTGCCTGCATGAAAGATTCTATGCATTATGAACTCAGACTTGGCTTCTGACTCCGTTGTGTAAGCTGTTTACTTTTTTATGTACTTGAATTCCCCCAACTCGACTGTGGCTAACTTGATGTAGCAGAGTATCTCTGTTTTCCCCATGAATGATGGCTGCACTGCACTTGGATGTGAAAGTGTGACTAGACATGGAGGTATCTACTTGACCAGTGGGCAGTTGGACCGGTGGAAGTGCTGTACAACCAGAATGGGCACAGTCACCCTGAAGTGCTTGCTATGATCAAGGCTATGGTGGATTTTCCCTCGGGACTTAGTTCAGACGCCCTACCTGGAATGAGGCATGTATAAGCATTTATAAAGAAGTAAATGGCTGTTTTTAGTGGTACTCTTTTAATAGATGGATGATTGCACACCTTTTGACTTTAACATTTGATTTGGACATTTGTGAAAGAATTTGTGATTAAAACAGGAATGGTGAGAGTTGTATATAGTGTGAACTACATTACTATTGTACGTCATTTTATTTGGGCAAAAACTGTGCAGTCATGTTTTGGGGTAACCGCATTTAATTTGGATGGCCCCATTTTCAAAGCCAGTTCCTATTAATGACTAAAGTTTCTTGCACCTTTTGAATTCCTGCATGTCTCTAACACCTTTTTTTAAAGTGTCCACATTATTGTAGCATTCTTTTTACATTTCCGTCGATCATCTGATTTGGGCATTTTGGGAAGGGATAGCTACTCATAAAAAAGATTTCAGTGACCCTCTTATTCAACACAAGTACAAAAATCCACCCCCACATTAAACACAAGTACAAAGATCCACCCTCACAAAAAAAAAACTTCTACATGTACAAAGATCCACCCCCACATTAAACACATGTACAAAGATCCACCCACGCATTAAACACGTGTACAAAGATCCACCCCCACATTAAACACAAGTACAAAGATCCACCCGCGCAATAAAAACTTCTACATGTACGAAGATCCACCCACGCATTAAACATGTGTACAAAGATCCACCTACGCATTAAACACATGTACAAAGATCCACTCACACATTAAACACAAGTACAAAAATCCACCCTCACAATAAAAACTTGTACATGTACAAAGATCTACCCCCACATTAATCACCAAACACAAGTACAAAGATCCACCCACACTTTAAACACTTGTACAAAGATCCACCCCCACATTAAACACAGTTACAAAGATCCACCCAAGCATTTAACACAAGTACAAAGATTCACCCACGCATTAAACACAAGTACCAAGATCCACCCAAGCATTAAACACATGTACATGTACAAAGATCCACCCCCACATTAAACACAAGTACAAAGATCCACCCCTGCATTAAACACAAGTACAAAGATCAACTCCCACATTAAACACTTGTACAAAGATCCACCCATGCATTAAACACTTGTACAAAGATCCACCCATGCATTAAACACAAGTACAAAAATCCACTCACACATTAAACACAAGTACAAAGGTCCACCCCTGCATTAAACACATGTACAAAGATCCACCCACGCATTAAACACAGGTACAAAGATCCATCCTCACATTAAACTAAAGTACAAAAATCCTCCTGAACAGCAAACGGGTGTTAACTAGTCTGGCTGGAGTGGAGCTCAGGGAGACGATGCATGTTGCTCCACTCGGCTTTCCAGGAAGCGTCGTTGGGTAACTTCGTCAAGTGTGGTTCTTGCTCAGCGATGTCCTTGTTGTTGCAGCTCTGTCTCAAGCGAAATTTTAAGTCGCACACTTAAATTTTTAGCTTTATAATGAGAATCAAAAGATCCACTTTTTATCTGGTCATGTCCTTTTTGAAATAAACTTTAAATGCACAACTTCCTTTTATTTCTTTACATGATATGCTGTGTGTATGTACATATACGATTTGAACTCACTTGCTCTTCTGTTATATATATGTAGCAATATTTTGGCGTGCATTTACATGGAACTTCCAAGCCCATAACTGCAGGGTATTTTACTGCATTAAAGTCACAGCCCATGGGTAACTAGGAAGCCTGCTAATGTGTGACTGTACACTACAGTGGAAAACAAGACTAAGGTAAGAACAGTGACAAAATAAGGTGTTTCAACCACAATATTATTTTGGTGTTCATGCATATTTTTGAAGAAAAAACAGCAGAAGGTTCATAGAGGAAATCTTTATCCCTCCAGGTTTACTGGAGGTCCTCACAGCTTTATCTGTCTGTGTGTGTGTGTGTCAGTGTGTCTGTCAGTCCCGACTTAACGGCTATCTCAAAAACTACTGGACGGATTTCCTTGACATTTTGCACACTTACTGGAAGTTGGGTCTAATTGAATGTATCAAATTTTCAGAATCGAGGTTTGAAAAGAAAGTGACTTTTTGTACGTTTTGGTGTTGCAAAGAAGGCAAGGGACGGAACTCTGTCCCGACTCAAGAGAAGTTTTGGCATGTGTGACGTGATCATTTGACGTGGAATAACGTGACGTAATTTCGAGGAGATTGGACATAGGTGAAGGAAAAAGAAGGATTTTTTATCCCTCCAGGTTTACTGAAGGTCCTCACAGCTTTATGGATTAGGTCACTCGGTAGCGCGTCAAATATTTTTTTGTCGCTGGGACATGCTTGGTTGTAGGGGATGCGCGTACGGGTTCGAATCCGCACAGAAGCTTCTTTTTTTTTATGTGTGTATGGTATTCGAGAGAGAGAGAGAGCCACCCCACCTGTTGTACAAGTGAGAGGCTGCGGGTTCAAACCTTACTTTCCCCCCCCCTCTTTTCTCGAGAGGTTGCGGATTCGAACCCGATCTTTTGTTGTTGTTGTTGTTGTGTTTTTATTTTATTGCCAAAACCTGGAGGTTCAGCGCCAGTGGTTTTTATTTTACTTTTTAGTGATGTAAAGCTCAGAAGAACAGATACGGTTGTACGTAACCTAATGTGCTGATGACTTTTCATAGTGTTTGCTCAAAAACCGTGTTTCCGACTTAGCCTTGATGAGATTCTGGCAGTGCTTGGGTAGGTGCAAAGCCAATCTGCATGTACTGTTCTTTCTGTCTGCATCACTTTCTGTGTATGTGTCTCTCTCTGTCTCTCTCTCTGTCTCTCTCTCTGTCTCTCTCTTCTCTCTCTCTCTCTCTCTCTCTCTCTCTCTCTCTCTCTCTCTCTCTCTCTCTCTCTCTCTCTCTGTCTGTGTGTGTGTGACTGACTGACTGATAAGATAGACTGAGGGTGCAGGTAATTTCTAATCACAGCTCTGGGCATCCAGACTGTTACAATTGTTTTACCCATGTTGATGTTCACTACATAAACAAAATGTTTCAATGTTTGAAGATCATTTTTGACCACCCTCCCTGGAGGGTTTCAGGAAGTAACAATGAGAAATAGCTTTAACTTCAACTGGACCTCATTTGTGAGAGATTTCATGATCAAAGTTTATGTTGTTTCCCCCCTGCTCTAAGAATTCCCCTTTAATCAATGTCCGTTGAACAGAGGCGACTGTGCATTCCTTCACAGAATGCAAAGGGCGTTCAAGGGAAATGACCTGGCTAGTGCTCCAGTAGGAAGTGCACTTGCCCTAGCATTTGCATGGATCCTGGTTGGTTGTGGAGCTTGATTAATGAATTTCTCTGCTCTTTCCCGTGACCTTATTGTTCTTATCCTTCTTGTCCTTGATGTTGATGTTTCTCTTCTTCGCAAAAGAGAAAGAACATTCCCTGGGTTGCAGGCATAATTACAAGCAGTGCAAGCATAGCCTTTCCTCTGACTAGAAGGCATTTTACAACATTTAATTCCAGCAGATCCGGTCTTTGCAAAGATGGCATTTAGCGTGGTTTGACAAAGCATTATTTGGGTTAAGTATGGAATGTTTGAAGTGGTTATCAGTAAGCGGTTGCCATTGTTGGAAAATGGAGATGTTTTAATGATCTTGAGTTTGGATTGACCTATTATGCATGTATTATAGGAGATATTATATTTGGAGTTTTTATATTGTGTGTGGCATGATGTCTGTTTCATTGACTACCAAAGCCACTGGACAAATGCTGAGTAGGGTTGGGTGTTAGAATTACTGATTTCATCAGGATGGAAAATCGTACGTGGTCAGTATTACTATTAGGATAGGTTAATTAATCCTATTCATTTATTTTTAACTACAACAATCGAAGCATAGTTGTCAGAGATTTTTGTACATTTTTGTAATTGGAATTAATTGTTGATAAAACATGAATAATGATAATAATAATGGGGGAAAAATCGATCATGGTTGAATACAAGGTGCTATGATAATTCATCGCTGTACATCTTGGTGTGATGTAAACAAAATTTAATGTTGAGATGGAGAAAGTTTAGCCAGCACAAGAGGCACTGTGAACAGTTTAATGTTATGATTTGAACATCAGAAATGGAGTCAGATGATTAGATAACTTGTACTGAAAATATGTATGTATGTATGTGTGGGTTCTTGCAACACGCATAACTTTACACCTACGGGCATGCTCAATGTGCACATAGAAAAAAGAGTCACCATTAAAGAGATATTTTAAGTTCCTTCTTAAAATGAGAGAGTTTGGGGGACTTTCTGAACAGTTCAGGAATGTTGTTCCAATAGCTGGGTCCCACAAAACTGAAAGATCAGCGGCCATAGTTACCTAGCAGTCAGTGTGTAGGACACAAAGAAGATTTTGAGCAGATGATCTTAAATTTCTACTCGGTTGATATTCCTTGAGCAGTCTCACAGGTAGAGTGGAGCTGCACCTGAGACGCAGTTGAACACAGATTTTGTATTTTCATGTGAAGATATGTTTGGTGCTGAATGTATACATATTTTAGTTCTAAGTCATGTTATTTAGTTTTTTCTGCAGCTTTTGTGTGATGTAGTTAGTGAAGAAAAACGAAACATAAACAACAAAAAACAAAAAGGGAAGCAGTAGCAATCTTGACTTGAGTTACTGGTGCTAGGGTTTCTGTCTAGAAATTCGGTGGCCCTGCAGGAGTCAAAGGTTTGTCTGCAATCAGTTTCCAGCGCTGTTTTGGGGCCATTTCCTTTGTCAATGGAATTCATTTTCATTGATTTGCAACACTCGTTATTTCAGTGATTTCAACATTATGATTTGTCAATGAAAGCCATCTGCAAAATTCTAATGAACTCGGCATATGCAGCGAAAGGTATCTTCATCAGTTTCCAACACTAGCAAAATCATAATAAACTGTGTGTGTTGTGAGTAAAAGGCATCTTCATTGATTTGCAGTACTTGCAAAATTGTCATGAACTTGGTGTGGTCAATGAAACCCATCTTTGTTGATTTGCCATACCTGTTGTTATTGCAGTTATTTCGTTGTTAAGATTTGTCAATGAAACCCATCCTCATTGATTTGCAACATCTGTTGCGACTGCTATTATTTTTTGCTAGGAGCGGACAACATTGACAGTTTAAACGCAATATGTTCTTGAGCCATGGTGAACTATTCAGCCTGTATTTCTTTTTGCATTGTGATGTCGCTCACCATCTGCTTTGCCAGTGACTCATTTTTGGGACCACAAGAAACTGCAACTGTTCGATGTGATGGATGCATGAAGAATTGGTTGTACTATTGCAATAGCGGTTTGGCATTGGACCCCCTAGTCCAAGAATTTTTAATTTTATTTTGCAAAGCAGATTTGGAAAATGGGCAGGAGAAGTGTTGCATTTCTACTGATTTTATCACATTTACCAGCATCCATTGTTATGATTTTGTTAAAGTGCAGAAAAGAACTCTCTTTTGACTTGTGTTTTGCTGTTGATTTTCAAGTGGGTTTGCAAGAAAACCCTTGAGGACGACCAGTTACAATGTATATATTGCACATCTGCAGGAGGGGGGAGAGGTAAATGTCTGGAAGCTAAAAGCAGAGTGTGCATAGTCACTCTGCATTGAGGGCCAGTTTGTGATAGATTGAATTGTGTGTAGTATGAGTTGTAAAAAGGAGGAGGGTTTCTAAAAGGTTATTTTATTTGCTCCTCATGTTTTTACTTTACATGATTGTCTTGCACTTTGGTATTGTGTGTTTAGAATACCACTTTCCTTGCACGCTGTATTTTATTATTACCCAATGACATTAATTTTAGCAATGCAATGTAGATGTACTTTAAAAGAATTTGACGAGAGCTGTTTGATTCAATGACCTTTTTCTTGATTTGGTTTGGAGATTATGGGAAATGGTGTGTTTATACTGTCAGCATATCGCTGTAGGAATTTACTGAAGAGTCTAACTTGACAATGACGGCTTTGGGAAAGCGTGCTGTACAGTGGATGGAAGTTCTCAGACCTAAACAAACCAAAGATATGGTATGGATTGCCTTGGACTGCAATTGAGATGACCCTCAAAATGCACTTTTGAAATAAAGTATAAAAAAACAACTGGGCAATTTTGTTCATTGAAGTTTTTATTTTCTTTTTACAACAAGAAACCCCCACCCCCCCCAAAAAAAAAAAGAAGAAGAAAAACCAACAACCCATAAACAAACCACACAAAATAACCTGCAAGATCTGTAAAAAGTTACAAATGCAGAGCTTAAAGCCTGCAAGGCATAGACAGGAAAATTATTTGGACTTCTGCTAGGGACTGACATCTACATACAGGGAAAGGCTTCCATAAACGGGCCACTTTAGTGGACTTGCCCAAGGAGAGGGGTGTGGGAAGATGACTAAGAAACACTTCATCTTGGGTGCAGTCCTGTGAACCCTGAACTTGCCACTAGTGATGAAATGGCTTGCTTACAAGAAGCAGACTGACACTGGGAGGTCTGTCGCAACAATTCACAAAACTGGAGACTGGGGAATGCTGCTGTGCAAATTCCTCTGCTGGAAGCCAGGGCATGGCCTTCTTCCATGCGCAAACCTGAGGCACTGATCCACAGGAAACCTCTGGCACTATGGGTCACTGAGTTTGATGAAGACATCAGCGGTGCTGACCATGAGACTGCAGCCCAAATCAGATGCAAAGAGTGGCAATGAGGGCAGAGTATGGCCGTGTCCAAATCAGTGGATCCTGACAGCCATTGTGCTGGCTGTTCTTCATTATTGGGAGCAAGCAAACTTTGATCTATGAAATGTTTGACTCAATGAACAAGGGATTCTGACTGGCTGTCTAGATGTGGCCTGCTGTCGTGGGGTGTTTTAGGGCAGTCTTTGTAGAGTGTCACGACTCGGGGTTAAAAGGTGGGTTTGTAAATTAGTTTGGTGTGGTGATTTGGGGCCTTTAAACGGTTTGTCTGCTTTTTAGTTTGGGGTTAGGCTGTTCAGGGTTTGGCACGTGTTTTGCTTGGTTGAGTTAATGAGATTTGTGGCGTAGGCACGGGCTGCACGGCTGTGCTAGTTTTTATCATGCCTTTGATGCGGATTTCGATTTCGCCGATTATTGGTTCAAGTGTGTCTTGTTCCTAGTGAGGATGTTCATGTTTCTCGTGCTTGTCTGGTCGTCAACCTATTTAGTAGAGGGTGCGGAGTGGCCGGTCAGTGTGGTGGCCGGCCAGTTGTTACTCCGGGTCGCAGGGTGAGTGGATGTTGTTTTGTGATTCGTCCAAGTCGGTTATTTTCCATACGTTGCGTTATTGCATTGTGAATTAGGGAGAGTTTACTGTTTCTGGTCGTTTTGTTTGTTGCAGGCCCTGGCGGGAAGATTGTGTCCTGGCCGAAGTTATTTGGCAGAAAGTTGTGTTCTGGCCTGAATTTATCTGTGCTGAAGATTGTGTTCTGGCCGAAGTTGTTTGGCCGAAAGTTGTGTTCTGGCCTGAGTTTATCTGTGCTGAAGATTGTGTCATGTGCCGAAGTTATTTGGCAGAAAGTTGTGTTCTGGCCTGAATTTATCTGTGCTGAAGATTGTGTTCTGGCCGAAGTTGTTTGGCCGAAAGTTGTGTTCTGGCCTGAGTTTATCTGTGCTGAAGATTGTGTCATGTGCCGAAGTTGTTTGGCCGGAAGTTGTGTTTTGGCCTGAATTGATCTGTGCCGGAAGATTGTGTCCGGGCCTGGAGTGGATTTGCCTGAGAGGCTGTGTTCTGACCTGTGTGGCCCTGGCCTGTGTTTCTCTGGCCTGGAAGTTGCTGGCTGACTTGAAGAATTGTGATGTGATTTGATCTGTGTAGGGAAAGTGCGTTGGAATAGGGAAGGGAGGTGGTGGGTGAGTTGGACTGGTGTAGGATTTGTGCAGAGAATTGTGCTGTGATTTGAACGGCGTTGTACTGTGGAAGGGAAGCGGTTGGTGAGTTGGACTGGTGTGGGATTTGTGCAGCAAATTGTGATGTGATTTGAACTGCGTTGGACTGTGTAGGGGAATTGTGAGGTGAGTTGGACTGTGTAGAGGAAGTGATTTGGACCGTGGAAGGGAAGTGATTGGTGAGTTGGACTGGTTGGGGATTTGGCATGGAGGTGGTTGGTGAGTTGGACTGTTTTGGGATTTGTGCAGTGAAGTGTGATGTGATTGAGACTGTGTAGGGGAATTGTGACGGTGTAGAGGAAGTGGACTGTGTAGAGGAAGTGATTTGGACTGTGGAAGGGAAGTGAGTGGTTAGTTGGACTGTTTGGGGATTTGACATGGAGGTGTTGTGAACTGAAGACTATGTGTAATTGTTTCATTCATATTGTTTGATTATTAAACCCTGTGCTATCGTTTTATCCATGCCTACGTGTTCCGTTTTGTGGATGTCCTTTCTCCGAGACACCAAGAGATAAGTGACTGAGGAAGGAGTTTCAGTTTATTTTAATTGTCTTACTGTTCGGCTGGGGGTCTAGCTACATTCAACCCACCTCTACCGTGACAGATTGGGGGCTCGTCCGGGAGCTGAAACTTCCCTGAATCAGTCACTACTCCTTGTGTGGGCTTGCGTGAAGTGTTAATGTTAATGTTAATTCAGTTGATGTGTGTTTTCCACCTTTGAATTCTTCATTTTTTGTTTTCATTGGTTCAACCCCTAGTTGTGTTTTCGGGTTGAATTACTTGTGGTGACTATTGATTGGACAAATGTTTATCTTTACTTAACTTGCCTGGTATATTGTTTTCTGGAAACAGTGACCTAATGATTGTTCTGTCCGCTTGGTTGTGCTTGGTCGTGGTTTGCACGTTTCCGCGATTGACCGGTTTCCGCGAATTGGCAGGCTATTCCGGGAACGATTTCAAAATGGCGGAGAGAGGAGGGGTAGTGACAAGAAGTCGAGCTGAGAAGGGGGAGGGGAAGGTCGTATCGGTATCAGGGAGTCCTACATTGGTGACCACCAGCGCCAGTACTTTCTCGTTAGCAGCATCCAACACGTGTACTGTCGTAACCCCGTCCACTGGAACTCAAACGAGGTCAATTCTTTCTCCCCGTAGTGGTCCTAGGTATGAAGTAGGATCACTACAAGGCTCTCCGGTGCTGCTGAAAGTAGACAAGGAGGTGGAGGTGTTAAAAGCTCGAGTAGAAGAGGAACGGCGATCAAGGCGACTTGAGGGGGAGTTGCTGCGACAGCAAATCAGTGAAGAGGCCAGGGGGAGGAGAGAGGAGTTAATTTTGAGACAACAAGAATTGGCATTCATGCGGGAGAAGGAAGAGAATAGGAGGAAGGAAAAGGAAGAGAAGGAAGAGAAGGAAGAGAATAGGAGGAAGGAGATGGAAGAGAATAGGAGGAGGGAAAAGGAAGAGAAGGAAGAGAAGGAAGAGAATAGGAGGAAGGAGATAGAAGAGAATAAGAGGAAGGAGGAAGAAAGAAAGGAGGCAATCAGGAAAGAAGAGGTTGCTCTGAGGCGCGAAGAATTGATGATGTTACGGTCTAATCTAACCAACACGTACCGCAAGAGTAGTGGGGATGAGGGTGGTCCCACTCTGGCCCGCCTCAAATTCGAATTGCCTAGATTCAAGGAGGGCGAGGATCTGGATTTATACCTGACCAGATTTGAGAGAGTGGTCACAGGAGCAGGATGGGCAAAGGAAGAATGGGGAAGAGCGTTAACCGCTCTTATGGAAGGGGCTGCCGGGGAAACGTTAGCTACGCTCAGCTTGGAGCAGCTGCAAGATTACACTGCGGTCAAAAAAGCTCTGCAAGCGAGGTTCAACCTCACAGCGGAAGCTTACAGAAGAAAGTTTCGCCAAGCTCGTCGGGAAGGGGATGGAAACCTTCTCTCAGCTGCTTGGAAGATTGCAGGCTAGCTTTACACGGTGGTTGCAAAGAGCCGACAAACAGGACACCTTTGAGGATGTCCAAGACATTGTGCTACAAGAGCAGGTGTTTGAGACGATGCCTGTTGGACTGGCCACCACCGTGCGCACTCAAGCTCCCAAGAATGTGAGGGAGTTGGTGGAGATCGCGGATAGGCATTTGGAAGCAAGACGGGCTACGGAGATAGATACCCCGGGGACACGGTTCCATCCAAAACCAGCGTACCCCAAGAGATCTGTCGAGGCACCAAATGATGCGAGAATGGATTATCGGGAGGGGGATGGTTGCTGGCATTGCGGGGGGAAAGGACACATTCGTGCGCTCTGCCCAAAGCGTAGACAGGGTACTGACAATGTGCCTGTCACTAAGGCTCATTTTGTTAATTTGGGCTCCACTCAGCACTGTTCCACAGTGGCAGGAGTGTTTTCTCGTGAGCGGAAGATTCGCATCAATGGGAAAGGAGTAGACGCAATACGCGACACTGGGAGTGATCACGTGCTAGTTCCCTCATCCTTAGTTGGTCCTGAAGACGTCACTGGAAAAAAGGTCATGGTGCAGTCCTTGCATGGATTGAAGGAACATGACACGGCAAAGATTCGGTTACAGACTGAATTCTACTCAGGAGAGACTGAGGTCATCGTCACGGACGAAGACACACCGGTGATATTGGGCAACATATACTTTGATGCTCAGGGGAAGGCCTTTCCGGTTCCTTTATTTGAGACCACTGCATTGGCCGTAATGACAAGGAACCAGACGGTGAAACTACAGAATAGGCCAGCACCTTTGGTCAAGTTGCTTGGCTCGGAGATTACCCCTGATGATTTCCGGAAGGAGCAAGAACGTGATCCAGAACTAGCCAAGTACAGGCAGTTGGCTGAGTCGCCAAACGAAAATGTCCCCACTAAATTCCATTTCAAACGTGGAATTTTACATAGGAACCACATAGACAAGAAGGGGAATACTTCTTACCAGGTAGTGGTACCCTCCGCGCTACGTCATGAGGTTCTGCGCGTCGCGCACGATACTCCGATGGCGGGACACCTGAGCTCCCGCAAGACTAGAGAACGGTTGTGGGTTGATTTCTACTGGCCTGGGCTAAATCGGTCCATACGAGACTACTGCAAATCATGCGATGTCTGTCAGAAAACCTCGGCCAAGGGGCGTACTCGAAAGGTTCCTCTGGGAAGGGTCATGATCCCCACTGTTCCGTTTGAAAAGGTGGCTGTGGATTTGATTGGTCCAATCATACCTACTTCGGATCGTGGGCATAGATATGCGCTGGTGCTGGTTGATTATGCCACGAGATACCCGATGGCCACTCCCCTCAAGAACAGTGATGCTCAAGCAATCGCGGAAGCACTGTGGAACATGTGGACTGATGTAGGCGTTCCAAAGGAGATCGTGTCGGACAATGGCTCTCAGTTCACCAGTGAACTTATGACGCAGGTGAACCAGTTGCTAGCAGTACGGGGCACGACCATTTCTCCATATCATGCCCAAGCAAATGGGTTAGTGGAAAGATTCAATGGAACATTGAAGTCGATGATGCGTAGACTGGCCCAGGATCAACCCCGAGATTGGGACCGGTATATTCCCGCACTGCTGTTTGCGTACCGGGAGGTCCCGCAGGAGTCATCAGGGTTTGCACCGTTTGAGTTGCTTTATGGGAGACGGATCAGAGGGCCCATGCAAATCCTGCGCGAACTGTGGACGCGACCCGAACAGAACGTGGAGCGTCGCACGGAAGCGGCACACGTCCTCGACTTGAGGAACCGTATTGAGTCGACGTGTGAATTGGCTCACAAAAATCTGGACAGGTCGGCTCAACGATACAAAGACATCTTTGACAGGAAGACTGTTCAAAGGACGTTCCAATCGGGAGATAAAGTGTTGCTGCTACTCCCAAACAAGTCGAATAAACTTGAACTCAGATGGCAGGGTCCGTTTGTGGTGGAGGAGAGAGTTGGCGAAGCCGACTATCGGATCCGAAGACGAGGGAAAGCCCAAGTGTTCCATGCGAACCTCCTCAAACTCTATATCCAGAGAGAGGTCTTGCCCAGTACCCGGGTATTTCTGACAGCGATCATAGAGCAGGAAGAATCTTCGCACGAGTTTGAAACGCACGAGGTGCCGCTGATTCCTCTAGAGCAGGAAGAGCATCCTGGTGATGTCCTGATAAATGACAAATTGTCTGTCTTTCAAAGACAACAGATCGAGGAATTGTGTCAGGAATTTGCGGGCGTTCTCACTGACCTGCCGGGCCGAACCAATATAGCTGAATGCACCATCGAGCTGGATAGATCCGAACCCATACGCACCAGACAATATCCCTTACCGCAGTCAAGATGGGAAGTGGTGCACGAAGAGGTGGAGAAGATGCTACGACTGGAAGTCATAGAACCGGCGGCATCACCATTCAATTCCCCCATCGTGCTAGTCCAAAAGAAAGATGGGAAGTCTCGGTTCTGTGTGGATTTTCGACGGATCAACCGTCATGTCATGTTTGACGCAGAACCCATGCCGGATATTGAACAGCTATTCATGCAACAGAGACACGCCTCGTTTCTGAGTAAATTCGATCTGTCAAAGGGTTACTGGCAAATTCCGGTGCGGCCGTCGGACAAACCCAAAACCGCATTCTCTACACCAGATGGGCAGTTCCAATGGCGCGTTATGCCATTTGGGTTGAAAACAGCAGGTGCGATATTTTCGCGCATGATGCGAAGACTGTTGCGACCGTTGCCAAGAACTTGTGTAATCAACTTCCTAGATGATATACTGGTTGCCACCGAAACTTGGGAACAACACCTCGAAGTACTTAGAGCCATCCTTAGTCGCATGAGAGACTGCGGAGTGACAGCCAGGCCAACCAAATGCCAACTGGCATTTTTTCAGTTGCACTACCTTGGCCACGAGATAGGATCGGGGCAACTGCATACTGAGGCCGGTCTTGTGGAGAAAATCCAGAGTGTCCAATTACCTACCAGCAAGAAAGAAATTCAGTCCTTTTTGGGGTTAGTTGGATACTATAGGAAATTCATAGCCCATTTTGCCGATGTGGCTATGCCACTTACTGACAAGGTGAGGAAGATGGCCCCAAACAAAGTGGTTTGGGATGATGTTGCGGTCAATGCGTTTCATCTATTGAAAAACAAACTCTGTGTTCGACCGATTCTGAAACTACCCGAGTGGGACAAGGAATTTGTGGTGCGTACGGATGCATCAGATCGGGGGTTGGGTGCGGTACTGCTGCAGGAAGAAGACCAGGTTCTAAAACCCATTGTGTACATCAGCCGCAAACTGCGGGGGGCCGAGACTCGGTACGCCACAATTGAAAAAGAATGTTTAGCAATTGTATGGGCTTTGGGGAAGTTGTTCGTCTACCTGTATGGTAGGGAGTTTGTTATTGAGACAGATCATCAACCTCTAAAGTATCTCAGTACTATGAAAGCTTCCAACGGTCGGCTGACGCGTTGGAGTCTTCAATTGCAGTCATTTTCGTACAGGGTGAGAGTTATCCCCGGAAAGGAGAATGTGGGAGCGGATTTCTTGAGTCGTGTGGTGGTGTCGGACTAGTATCTGGATACTCGTCCTGGGGGGGAGGTTCTGTCACGACTCGGGGTTAAAAGGTGGGTTTGTAAATTAGTTTGGTGTGGTGATTTGGGGCCTTTAAACGGTTTGTCTGCTTTTTAGTTTGGGGTTAGGCTGTTCAGGGTTTGGCACGTGTTTTGCTTGGTTGAGTTAATGAGATTTGTGGCGTAGGCACGGGCTGCACGGCTGTGCTAGTTTTTATCATGCTCTTTGATGCGGATTTCGATTTCGCCGATTATTGGTTCAAGTGTGTCTTGTTCCTAGTGAGGATGTTCATGTTTCTCGTGCTTGTCTGGTCGTCAACCTATTTAGTAGAGGGTGCGGAGTGGCCGGTCAGTGTGGTGGCCGGCCAGTTGTTACTCCGGGTCGCAGGGTGAGTGGATGTTGTTTTGTGATTCGTCCAAGTCGGTTATTTTCCATACGTTGCGTTATTGCATTGTGAATTAGGGAGAGTTTACTGTTTCTGGTCGTTTTGTTTGTTGCAGGCCCTGGCGGGAAGATTGTGTCCTGGCCGAAGTTATTTGGCAGAAAGTTGTGTTCTGGCCTGAATTTATCTGTGCTGAAGATTGTGTTCTGGCCGAAGTTGTTTGGCCGAAAGTTGTGTTCTGGCCTGAGTTTATCTGTGCTGAAGATTGTGTCATGTGCCGAAGTTATTTGGCAGAAAGTTGTGTTCTGGCCTGAATTTATCTGTGCTGAAGATTGTGT
>JAWQFJ010024366.1:0-62570 GCA_034096865.1 Theodoxus fluviatilis | reverse complement strand
GTTTATCAATACCAGTGCTACGCTTCTGCGGCTACCACTGCCTAAACGAAGCTCGACAAACCGTCATCGTTACCTGTCGTCCAATCACTGTCCTGGGATGCCAGAAGCATAGCACTGATTCAAAGCATATCAACGGCAGAGTTACAACCATTGTGTCTGGTAAGATTACGTCGTAATGCCAGTGAATAAGTAGAGAGTTTAGGTCCTCTCCGCACTCTCAACAGGAAACCATCAGCCCCTAAAACCATTCTACGTCACTGCAAATCACGCTATCGATTGTGTCTGGTGGCTCTGAGAGGCTAGCAGCTTCAGCGATTGGCTTCGGGACCTGTCGACGATGGAAAGGTAACATACGTAATTGATGTATTAATAAAGTAAGAGACCAACCAGATTGAGTGTCTGGCGTGCTCCATTAGATGTATGAGCAGACGTAGGCAGGCTACTGTAGGGGAGAAGTTATAAAATGGATTTATTAGGGTCGCGGCGTCTCAAACCCTGTCGATGTACTCATCGTGGGCGTTATGGCAGAAGTGAACTAAGAATAGACTAGACATTGCAAGGTAAATGGTTAATCTACTCACGAAAGTGACTGGTAATCCGGTTACGATATCGTTGATAACTATTGATCCACCCGAAAGCTTTCGATGAAGAACGAAGGGAGAGAAAATTCGCAGGAGCAGCGAATCTTAGTCCGGTGGAGACGTAACATCGACCTCTGTGTCTTTATGTATTGTCTGATTCTACAACAGTGTGTGTTAGCATATCTAGATCATGAAATCACACTATCCGCTCCACGTAGTTAACATTAGGAAGCTTGCGCACAGGGTACAGTAATGTCATGAAAAGAAAACCACGTCTGAGTGGACTTCCTTATATGAGTACAACAGAGTTCTCTATTTCCCAGTTTCTGAAAGCGTTCTCCACCGAGCACACGTAGCCCACATCGACTGTGGTCATGCAAATATTAACCACAGTCGTCTCGACGACACTGGCCTTTACAAAGTGGAGATACGAACAAATGTGGATAACTATGATGTTAAAGCAAAACGCTTTTCCAGTGCCTTAGGACGAAGAGATGATCTCTGGAGGACGCTGACCAGTGGCAACTCTGTGTTAAATAGCGTTGTTATACAAGACCACGGACACCGTGGCGTTCTTTGGACCACAGATCTAAAAACTATTCTGACCAATAACACTGACAGTGTTTCCAACCTTGTTTTCACGTCATCATTCAATAGTTACTCTCAGGGTCGCTCTGGCAGAAGCCAAGAGAGATCTCTGACCAATTTCTTGGAGCCAGAAACGAGCCAGTAGTTCCTGTTCTATCTTGTTTGGCTCCTCTTCAGGTACAATTACAGAAGGGATTACCGCTGCAGCATGCACATGTGGAGAAGTTAGACGGTCGGAAGAAGGTTGCGTCGAGTGGGCCCCAAACAGATGTAACAGGAAGGGGTGCGAGGACCAGCAGTCTGTCCTTCCAGTTCTCAGATTCGTTTTACTTCCTGGTGACTTTAGCCTCCGGTGAAGGACACGTTGTTTTCAATATAAAGCAGTAATACAATTGTGTCCTCTACATTTCTAAATGACGTTTGCCTTCTGCCGAGAAATCATTCGTGCGTGTCGCACAGTGAGTACTTTTAGTTTCTGTCTCTTTGCTCTGGTATGATTGTAGCAGACTACATCTGAGCAGTTATGTTCAGTAAATTGTCGGTCCATGATATCAAATTCTTCGTATTGCATTCATATGGTGTAGCTATGTATGGTTTTCAAAGCAATTCTTCCAGTCTCATCGCAGTTGATGTCCACAGAAGGCATTCTCCTTCTGCTTACTGCGTGTCCCCGCTTCACTCGGAATTAGAGACACTTCTCGGTGTAGCAGAGATTCCCCATGAGGTTGGCTATGCGACAGCATCTGGAGCAAGATTGGAATGCACGCAGATCCCAGCAATCCAACTGAGGAGGTAGCTTAGCGGCTCAAGCTCTGTGAAGTTCTGGGTTTTAGCAGTCATAGACCATCACCTCGGTACCGTCTTAAGTCACATGTGTTTTTCTTGTACGAATACTTCATAACATGGGGGGGGGGGGGGGGGGGGGGAAGAGAAGAAAAAGGATCGGTAGGTCGGTCTGAACTTTTTTCTCTCTTTATTTATTTATAGAACAGGCTAGATTGAACATAAACCAACTATTCTTTAACTGAAAAAGGTTTTTAACGTACATAGTGGATTCCCTGAGTAGGGCAGGGAGAATGGGACAGCAGGAATTTTTTTAAGGACGCTAAACAACTAACTGTGTTTTTACAAAGTTTTGAGTCCGCAGAAAAAATAGGGTCGGTCGGGGTACCGTAAACACAACTGTAGGCCTTAGGTACTTGATTCCATCATCCAACTGCAGGATTCACATCAGCTGGTCACAATGTCGTAGATGAGTTCCTTTCTGGTGCCACGAAAAGTGAAATAGCGCTTCATGGAGCTTCCAGACAGACTCTAGGTGACCTACTACTTGTATATGTCAGTTTGTGTTTGACGACTGGCCAGTATTTGATGTGCAAGCAAGTGGCGCATTAATCATAGTTTAATGATTTATCATACAATGAAAATCAACAGTCTACATATGTTGACAGAACAGGACGAAAATCAGTTGTGACCTAAGTTCAGTTGACTATGCCAATCCCCGTGTGATTTTCCAAGTTAAATGCCATAACGCCATCCTTCATATATTGGCCAGTACAGATATACACGTACAGTTTCTTCTTGTAATAGAACATGAACGCATAAACACTAGGCGTTGCATGTAAACCATCCAGCAAGTATATATATTCAAACGTATTACTTAAGATCGCGCTGGATAATGTTTATCATGTACGAACTCATGTCTTACTGTTCGAGTGTTCCATGAGTTCAGCAACCAGTGGGTAGCATTTGGAACAAAGCACTAGATTACATCATCATTCGGCACAACTTGGGAAGAAAAGCATTCAGTTATCGTCACATAAGCCTACTCTACATACAATTCAAGCGACTTCATACTTACTACTGGCAGGGCAGGGAAAACAATTACTGAGAGTATTAGATTAAGCATACATAACTAAAATATTAGAACTAAAAAAAGATCGTGAAAGAAAGTAAAAAAATAAGAGGGGGGGGGGGGAGGGGGAGGGGGGGGCGGGGGGGGTCAACCCGAGACTTCGAAGCACATCTGGGCGACGGGACTGTGTGCTTCAATCCCAAATAGGTGTTGGAGCTTCGGTACCTCAGCAAACCTCTCACTCTCTACCCTCTTCACGTGGTTTCGGTTCAGAAAGTCGTCTGAAATAAACGGGTAGTGACACCCTCGTAAAGACTCCGTCAAGCATCGAATACGAAGCCATTTCATGGAGTGTTGATTGCTCGCGGGGCCCATCCTTACACACTGTGCTCCATCGATCTCTGGGAGCGCACTCGCGGTTGCTGAGAGGGCGTTTGTAAAGGTGCACGGGAGAGGAAAAGGGCTCAGGGCTGAGGCTGGGATCGAACTCGGGCTGACGGCAGGCAGGGCAGGGCAGGCACGACAGACGTGCGAGAGATGAATGGCCAAGCCCCGTGGCGTGGCACCACCTGTCGCAGAGGCCTTGCAGTCTTCTCTTCATGCCAACACAACCCGCCTACGTGCGACCTCCAGCCTCTCGAATATCGATTGCCTGATCCCGATTTTTCAAACGCCGAGAATCGCGCCATTCCGAGGGGCACGGGCTGTCGGCGCACCTCTAGTACTGCTGTCCAGCTGTCGACCCTTCTTAATTCTCCGTCCGTGTACTCATCCCTGCGTATCCGTGTGATCTGGGACTTGCAGACGTCTGGTAGCCCGAGGACTCTCAATGAAATAAACCGCTGTCACGTCCCTCTCGCCGGGTCCCTTTCTCAGTGTTCACTGACAAGGGGTATCAGACGCCCAAGCAACCCTTCTTTGGGTGCAGACGAACTCGAGAAAGGAGGCGCAAAGCAACATAATAATAGCGATGCACACGCTGCGATTGAGGCACAGACAGACAAACGCAGTCCAGATAAATTAACAGCACTTACCTTTCCGTCCCCCAAGGCGGCCGGCAGACGAGGCTGTCAGTGTGTGGCTAGAGTCGAGGAGCAGACCACCAACCTCGCGCTCCTGCTGCCGACGTCACGGCGAAGCACGCGCGCAACGCGACAGACACAACACGCGCAGGTCTCGTCCGGCGACGTGAATTGAACGCGATGTGGGCCACTCGATCTGGCGGCTGGGTCCTGCCACAGCCGTGTCCATCGATTCGCCGTTGCCGGGGCAACCAGAAGACGGCTTAGAGCTATCCTTCCGTCTCCTTTTCCAGCGTGTCGGCCTGCGTCGATCATGCTATCCTCGTCCACTGTCCGAAAGGGACCTATTGCGTGTCGGGGGCTTGCGTCCTGTCGGCTAGTTTGGCCTGGTCTCTTCGAGTGCTTTCGACAGGGGATGGGGAGAGCTGGCGCCGAGACGATATTGCCCATGAAAATTGGATGAGATGTTGCACTTTCCCCTTCGACAGGAGAATGATAAACATGGGGAACCCACGATCTAATAATGATGCACATATTCCTAGAGTCCCACGTGCTAGTTTCTAGGATGCAGTTTGTAAACTGATAAAAATGTGACCTTAGAGAGACCGTTTTCTCAAATAATACGCAAGACTAATGGAACAGTTTTCGTTATTTATTTCATTATTTTAAAAAAGTCAAATATACGGATTTCAGTAAAGAAGATGCATCCGTCCTGTCATAAATACTGCTTCTCACTGACCCCTGATTGCACTCCAAATTCATCATGAATACTTCACCTCGATTCTTGTGCAAACATGCATGCACCACAGTTCACAGTTCACAGTAATTTATTTCGCCAAGTGACATCATTTTAAAAACATGCATGGAAATGAAAGAATATGCAATATTCCAAAAGTCTGTAAAAGGTAAAATGTGTCATGTTCTTTATTTTTCTTTTCTTTTTTATACATAGAAATTACGAAGGTGAAGTTGATGACCATGCAGAGACTTGCTGCATTTTAAAATGTGGATCACCTCTTGACAGTCGAGCCTTGTGCTTGAAGGAAATATAAACATCTGATGCAGTCGGTGCACTACCGCAAAACAACCTCTGCACTCTAAGTCTAAGATGATGTTGTGAAGGTTGTTTCCCCCCCCCCCCCCACCCCCCCCCCCCCCCCCCCCCCAGTAAGGTTTGTAAGGTTTATTTGGTCGCCGACGTTCTGTTTTCACACAACAGAGATAAATTCCTGTCGAGGATTTCGGTCATAACCACACAAACTTTCCAATTTTCTTTATACAAGATTTAAATCTATCAAGATCTTTACTAACTGAGGGAAGCGGGGGTAACAGGGAGTTTATATATATATATACATATTTATATACATATATATGGTTTGGCGGGTTTCTTTTAATCCATCTATCGCGACTTTCTGTGGAGACAGAAGGGGATCAGATGATTCCATGTAAAAACATTAAGTCGCTTGATAGAGGCTTGTTTACATCGTTTTGGAACTTGAGACAACAAACGGGCTGCTTTGCATAGACGCGAGGTCCTGCGAGGCATAGGCCGATGTCAACATGTGTCAAGAATCCCATACCTCCTTCTTCAGCTGGAATGCTGCGATCTTTGTTTTCGGAGCTTGCTCCAGTAGCACCCGCACAGCCAGCCCCAAGAAGGATTTACATTGCCTTTACATCTGCTTTCACCGTGCTGACACATGTTGACACCGGCCTTCACATCTGCTTTCACCGTGCTGACACATGTTGACACCGGCCTATTCCTTCCAGGATCTTGGCTTTCCTCGTGTCTATGCAACGCTCCCATAGGACATTCTCACTTCTGAAACGGAAATTCAACCCGAGTTTCGTCCCTTTACTTCCACTAGTTCCGGTAGACTGGTAAAAATAGAAGCTGATGAAATGATCGCTAGGTCGTGGCAAAAGGATGACATTAAAGCATGCAAAAAGATTAATTAGATTGAAAACTAATCGAAAATAGTCATATTAGACTGTTTTAACGTATACTTTCTGCACAAAACCCACAGAAGATAAGTCAACAAACCTCACTGTACGTACTTAGCTGGCTAGCAGACGAACGCGATCGAACCGTAGTTACTACGCCAGCAGACGATCGAGCTAGTGTGATATAATGTTTCATGTAAAGCTGGAATGAGTAGCAGCAGATAACTGTTTAGTTCTGACTTGAATTGACAATTTCGTTTCCCTGGTCTGGCGAGGACCGAAAATTCACTAACAAGTATCATGGAGTTGAGTAATCAACTTGCGCGCACTAGGCGTAATGTATAACTTCACGTAGTTCGGCTTGTGGAGATGATATTAAACGTAGATTTTAGTTGTGCGGGGTAGACCACCCGCCAAAAATTTTGAATAGTGCTTTTGATATCAATGTTTAGTAATTATTGTCGGATCAGATAGCGAAACGATCACAAGCACACGAGCTTGGCCTTGGGAGCAGCGCTTACGTTTGATTCGGCAACTGCATTCGAACTCGGTCAATCGATGTCTGACATCACGCTTTGAGATTTCAATAACTTCATGAAGTTGCAGTAGTTGCTTGTTTGCTGGAATGCCATGTAGCTTGACAACTTTTCCATCAATAATTTTGCCACGATGGTTATGGCAAATGACACAGTACTGTTTTCCACCCCCACATACTTTCAGCGATCGAACTAGTATTCAGTGCAGACGAAATGTTCGAGAATGCAACCGGCAGCTGCATTCGAACTCGGTCAATCGATGTCTGACATCACACTTTGAGATTTCAATAACATCATCAAGTTGCAGTAGTTGCTTGTTTGCTGGAATACCATGTCGGATCAGATAGCGAAACGATCACTCGTGCTAGACCGGGACACTCCCGGCAGGTGTTTTGTTTGCGTTGTAAGGTTTCAGTACTAGCTGTAAGTGTAAAAATGGTCAGTTATTAATATAATCGGTGATTTTAGTTGTAATGAAACTTTTTGTATGTTTTAATGCCATTTTCTTGTCATCATCGACACAGTACTGTTTTCCATCCCCACATACATGTACTTTGAGCGATCTAGTACCAAAGATTATAGGTTAATCTTTGCTAGTACTCAGTGCAGACGCTACGAAAATGCAACCGGAACTAGGTGGTTCTACCTAACGCGTTGTTTTTCTACAGAGAGCGCCGAGGATAACTCCTGCAGGGTACGTTAATGAGTGATTTAGATTCAGCGGCACTGCTAATAGAGTAGGAAACAAGGGAGATAACCAGATAGATTCTGCTGAAGGATGAAAGATGAATGAAGTGTTACGGCCTATCAGCCTTTGTAGGAAATGCAAGGCCTTTGATCACAAAAACCTCTTGAGCTGATAGGAGTGAAACCAAGTCAAATCTCAATTTCCATAGTCATTCGCCAAAGAATAGTGTAGGGAGGCACTGTGGGTCTTTTCTTACCCGCAACCCAAAAAGGTTAAGATGAAGAGAGAGAGAGAGAGAGAGAGAGAGAGAGAGAGAGAGAGAGAGAGAGAGAGAGAGAGAGAGAGAGAGAGAGAGAGAGATTGGTTGGCTAGCTGGCTATATAACCGGCTGGCTGATTGGTTGGTTGGTTGAGTGATTCTCTATTCATCAAGGACGGGATTTTAGGTATTTCTGCATATCTTACAAATTGTCCTTTCTGAGAGAGAATTAACAATCCTGCATAGATGTTTTTTAAAGTATTAAGTTGTATATCAATGTAAAGCAGTTGGCAGTATTATGAACAAGATAACAATGACATAAAAATAAGTATTTCGTAGATGCCTTTGACGACTGTTTGTTCAATGAGTCATAAAAGAAAAGTAACAGAGTGTCATATGTACAGGCGACATTGTACACAGGGTACAGCAGTTAGATTATCTGAGAAGATAATCACGTGTGGAAGTTTTAAAGGAATTTTAAAAAGTACTGTTCCCAAGGTGCAATAGGAGTGAGTTTCATATCAAAGCACCTGAATATGTGAGACGTACTGCCTTAGTAAATGTCTACTCTCGGCTGTGGTAAAGCAAAGATGTCGCAAGATGGTGGGAGGTTTATTTGAGGACGATGGAATAGATCAATGAGATACCTCGGTGCTTGTGAATTAGCACTTTTATGCATTAGAATGCATCTACTTTGGGCTAAGTGTTTTTGGAAGGGTAGTAATCCAAAATGTGTAAGATTTTCGTCCGTGTGCAATACTGAGTCGGAAATACTATGCTTGGCAGCTCGTCTGTCCAATGATTTAATATTGTTTAAACGCACTGCCATGGAGCCATCCCATACAACAGATACAAAATTGAAATGGGAATTTATTTGAACGTGAAAATGTTGTATGCATTGGTGTTTATAAGGTGCTTTAGTTTGGAGAGTATGAAGATGATGAGAGAGAGAGAGAGAGAGAGAGAGAGAGAGAGAGAGAGAGAGAGAGAGAGAGAGAGAGAGAGAGAGACGGACGGACGGACGGACGGACGGACGGACAAACTGACGGACTGACGGACGAGCGGACGGGCAGACGGACTTACGGACGGAAGGACAGACGGATGGACGGACAAACTGACAAATAGGCAGACATAGAAGATCTAAACGAACCAAACTGAACAATGTTCACCTGGAAAAAAAGAAAACAGAAAAAAATGACCGGAGTCTGACCAATTGTATTCTCTCGTGAGAGAAGTGGGCCCTGAAGAGGGCCGTTACTAGAGCAGCCGTAGGCTTCTAGAGCAGTCGTAGGCGAGCTTTCGGAGGGGATCCTCCTTCTTCAGGCCAAGTGGTACAGGACTGGCAGGCGTAGGGTTTAAATAGGGGACTGGCGGAGGCTCGTGCAACGCAAGTCCCCCGAGAAAAGCAGGAGTGGACATGCGCTCACCCCCGTAGAAGGACCGTCCACACCGCAGAGAACACGGGGAACCCGTGCCACAGAGCAGGGCGGGCTCAACGGTAGTGAGCCATGAAGCCCGTGTCTCTGTTGAGCCCGGTGTGCTGCGTGCCAAACCTGATGATGAGTCTCTGCTCCATAACCCGACGTTGGTGGAGGTCGTGCAACCCGCCCCTCAGCACGCTCACGAGCATGTCAGCGGGTGAGTGGTCGGACAGGTTGAAGTGTTCGCTGACTGGGAGGGGCGACAGGTTTCTGATGGTGGCGCGGTGCCCGTTCATCCGTTGGCGGAGACGCTCCTTACCTCCAAACTGAACAATGTTAATGTCTCGGCAACCGACCTGATATATCGGGGGTAAACTCGGAGGTACACAATAATATACAGGAAAACTAATCAAAATGATGAAACAACTCCTTCTCTCACGTCAGAAATGTTACACATCGCCCTCTCCTTCCCCATCTCCCACTCCTCACCCTTTAAGTCGTAAATGCAGTAAAGAAAAATGCTTTCCGTTATTATAAATCATTTCTTCCCTTTTTTAAAAACCCACTTGCACGTTTTTTTATCCAGTGAGATTGCACAAGCAAGACCAATGATTTTAAGTGAGGCTTGTAACGTTCCAAAGTATGAACCGTTCCAAAGTATGAACCGGAAATCGTCGCAGAGTTATCTGCCCGGTTCTCTCTTTATGCGATTTACCGCTCCTGCACCTGTTCTTCCCATGGAATATATCCCGACAAACGACGCATTAGTTGCTTTACGAGTTTTTGTGTTTTTGGTGCATTTGTGTCGTTTAACACATAATGTAGCGTTCAAAAAAGTTTTTTCCCGTGAAAAGCCGTCTCCCCTGCCGGAAATAATATGGGAGTCACCTCCCTGTAGTCTATTTGTAGTCTGGTTTTATAAAACGCGACCGTTGACTGACTTGGCACGCCCGGGGAGTTATGCTAAGATCCGGCCTGTAGCGTGGAAAATAGTAACCCGTGGAAAACAGTGACGGAAGTCATCGCAGAGTTATCTGCGAGGGACGTGCTTTATGCAATTTACCGCTCCTGCACCTGTTCTTCGCATGGAATATATTCCGACAAACGACGCATTAGTTGCTTTACGAGGTTTTGGTGCATTTGTGTAGTTTAACACATGATGTAGCGTTCAAAAAAGTTTTTCCCCGTGTAAAGCCGTCTCCCCTGCCGGAAATAATATGGGAGTCACCTCCCTGTAGTCTGTTTGTAGTCTGGTTTTATAAAACGCGACCGTTGACTGACTTGGCACGCCCGGGGAGTTATGCTAAGATCCGGCCGCGTAAATATATCTGCGTTTTGTGACAAACGTCTTGCTCGGCGGTACTGTACTCCATGCACCTTAACGGTGCGCGTGATTCGGGTGTAATCTTAAGCTAAACGACGTTCCGAATGTTTCCGACTTCGACCATTTCAGCAGCGCCAATAAACGTCGTTTAGCTTAAGATTACACCCGAATCACGCGCACCGTTAAGGTGCATGGAGTACAGTACCGCCGAGCAAGACGTTTGTCACAAAACGCAGATATATTTACGCGGCCGGATCTTAGCATAACTCCCCGGGCGTGCCAAGTCAGTCAGGCGGAGTGGCGGGTGCCGTCTCTTTTTAGAGTTGAATTTTCAGAAAATCCCTCGCAGATAACTCTGCGATGACTTCCGTCACTGTTTTCCACGGGTTACTATTTTCCACGCTACACGGCCGCGTAAATATATCTGCGTTTTGTGACAAACGTCTTGCTCGGCGGTACTGTACTCCATGCACCTTAACGGTGCGCGTGATTCGGGTGTAATCTTAAGCTAAACGACGTTCCGAATGTTTCCGACTTCGACCATTTCAGCAGCGCCAATAAACGCCGTTTAGCTTAAGATTACACCCGAATCACGCGCACCGTTAAGGTGCATGGAGTACAGTACCGCCGAGCAAGACGTTTGTCACAAAACGCAGATATATTAACGCGGCCGGATCTTAGCATAACTCCCCGGGCGTGCCAAGTCAGTCAGGCGGAGTGGCGGGTGCCGTCTCTTTTTAGAGTCGAATTATTAAGAGTACCGGGCAGATAACTCTGCGACGATTTCCGGTTCATACTTTGGAACGGTTCATACTTTGGAACGTTACACCGCTCCGTGTCCTAGTGGTATGAGCGCTTGATCTGCAAAAAATTACGGCTGACGGGTAGTGAGGTCAAAGCTGTGTGGATCCCATATATATCTTTGTGCAGTGTGTTATATTGGTTATCTCAACCCAAAAGCAAAATGAACAGCTGAGAGAGCTGAGTAGGAAAATAATGAATATTAACTTTGGTGTGTTCATCTGCAGTTGATTACCTACATCCTAGGGAGTTGAGAAGTGTTGGAGTGAAGATAAGAGTAGTTTTGCTGGTCAGTGAGTAAGAGTGTGCATGCAGTTTGAGTACCCATCAGTGAGTGAAAAGTCTCCATATACAAGCACCTTGTTCATTTCGTTCCCCATGTCCTCCACAACCCCAGCAACTTTTCCTATGAACATATACCACCTGAATGACGAAGTTTCTCGTTAGGTTTATAGTGACAGTTTCAATATATACTGTATAGGCGCCTTTCTTCATAGGTCTTATAGCCAGATCTAGCTGAGAAGACATATGCAAGTCCGGGCCTATTCAAGTCTTTCGCTCTCGAGGATGACTAGACGACGAGAATCGATGTATCTGTGACCTCTGGTTACAGAACTTTAGGCGTAGTCAGGCGAGCCTGCCACTATTGAAAGACGTTTTTGATTCGCTCATAAAACTACGCGACAAGCACATTCATGCAATGGAGCTTCAGTAAGATTTTTATTGCTCTTTGTACGTTTTGCTTTTATATTCTTCTTGTTCTCGTTTTTCTTGCCCTTGTTCGAGTGTTAGCACGTTCTGTCACAGAGTCCACAAAAATAGCGTACTGTTTCTTTGCATTGTTTGTCTTTAACTATCTTTTCTCTGCTCACGCCTCTTATTTTCTCCGACACCCGTGTCCACAGAATCCACACCTTCCATTAGTTTCTACGACGATTTGCGCTAACCAGCATTTAAGTGAAAGCCACTTTTGTGCTTTGGTGAGTCTTCAAAGGAAGACCACGACGAGAGTGAATTGTTCCAGGAAATTACACAACCATACTAGACAATTGCACTGGAGAGAAACAAACTTTTGTTTTCGCCAGAACCGCAAGGCTCAGTTTAGTTTTAAAATATAATTTTCTGGAAAGCTTTTTATTATGATACTAGCAAAGATCCTATATACACTGTGTATAATAGGTCTTTGATACTAGTCTGTGCCCTCAGGGACGGTAAAGTGGTGCAACTCTGCATGGAGAACGAGGTCTAAGGGAGATCACTCCAGCCACCGTTTAGGTACAAGTACGAGTACTTCCGTTCAACTCTCAGACACGTGCGGTGATCAAAATGCGAAAGAAAGGAATGGTGTGTAACAATTCTTTACGGTTCTTGTCATTAGCTGAGTGAAGATGCATTTTATGATTTTTGTTAAATCTTTAAACATTTCAAGATTATTTGTAATGCGGCTAATGCGGAGAACGTTAACGATGCTTAAAAGTTGGCTGTCTCGGTATCTATAATCTAAACCCGACATCATGGCTACAGAAGCGTATACGAAAACACGAGCATGTCCAAGCCATTTAAATCAGCTGTTTCCCCTAGCAGTCTTTGTTCGACTTATTATCACAAAGGAAAGGTTGGAAAAAGTTATCGTAATATATTTTTATGTTTACCTTGTTGAACTGTATTTTTCATCTATCACAGGGCAGGGCTGCGAGGTTGATTCGCAAAGCTCATTTAGCAAATGAGGAGGAGCAGTTTAAAACAGCGCCGCATTCGTTCGTGTTTCACCGTGGAAAAGTAGGACACAACATTCAGAGACTGACTCAAGATGTCCGAGAAGTTATGGAACCTTACACAGCGAGCCGTCTCAAAGTAAGAACCTCGTTCTTGGAACGCTTGTCAGGAAAACGATGAGCAAACGTATTCTGGTTTGTTTCTTGTCACAGTCGGACTCTAATTTCCAATTTTCTTTATTTGTTGGTTTGTCCCTTATCTGCCAATACTATTTTTCTGTATTGAGTCACTGCAAATGTGGTATCAGCTTTCCCTTGTCTTTTAGTTAATGATGTAGTAATGATATTGGCAGGTCACACCTAGGGGGCTTTTCTTGTCTCTTTGTTTATTGTACACTTACTTGCCTGCTTACTGCCTAAAACCCCAATATAATCCCCCCCCCCCCCCACACCTCCCTCCCTCTCTCTCTCTCTCTCTCTCTCTCTCTCTCTCTCTCTCTCTCTCTCTCTCTCTCTCTCTCAGTCTCTCTCACACACACACACACACACACACACACACACACACACACACACACACACACACACACAGACACATACACACTGACTCACACTTATGTATATATCTTAGTCTTTGTGTGTGTGTATGTGTGTGTGTGTGTGTGTGTGTGTTCTTCTTGTATTATCTTTCCACTTGTTTTGGAATTTTGTTCATTCTTGGAGGAAGTCGTAGATTACATTTCAATGTTAATGTTGGTGCCACATGACAAATAATTGTTTTTTGGTCAAAACAGGTGAAGAAAACCAACACAATGCGGGATTTTGTCAGCATTGCGGGTCCCCTTGGTGTATCTCACTTCCTTGTGTTCACCAAGAGCTCACTGGGAAACTACCTCAAAATCATCCGCACGCCACATGGTCCCTCCCTCACCTTCAAGTTCAGGTACACACTAAGCAAGGATGTGAGGGCTGCATTGAGGAAACCCAACGTCCTGAAGAAGATCTTCTTGAACCACCCTCTAGTGGTCCTGAACAACTTCAGTGGAAGTGAGGTCCACCTCAAGCTGATGGCCACTATGTTCCAGAACATGTTCCAGTCTCTAAACATCAACAAGGCAAGTGTCTCGCAGCTGGCATGACTTTCCAGTGAATAGTGCCTAGTGGTGTAGTTTCAGAGAGTTCAGTTTTAAGTAGATTGCTGTGTCTGGAACTTGAAGCTGTGATGTGTATGATGTTTACCATTTTGTCGTCAAGCAAGGGTGCGGCTAGGATGGTTTGAAAGCCTGGTTGAACCATTCTCAGAAGGTGCCCACATAATCCAAGAAAAATGAACTGTATTGGAAGAAAAGAAAAGTGGAGGTTTTTTTTTTTGGTTTCTTGATTCCAGTGAAGCCAAAAGAAAATGTGGTTAACTCATTGCTTACGCAGGGATAGCATTAGGAAATTAACCTCTGTACGCAGTGTTTTTTTAAGTTTTCAAAAAATCGTACAAAGTCCAAATTTTGAATAACTGTTTAATATTTGGTACCACAAGAAAGAAAATCATTTGCACTTTCTAGCTGAAGTGCTGGATAGTTACAATATGCAGTAAGAAAATTGGGGATTTTTTTTTTAACACCAGGTACATGCAATTTTGATTTTCTTTTTTTTTTTACACCTAATGTATTGTACTAATAGTCAAGAGATAGATTTTGCACAACAGTTCTGAAATCAGTATTTCCACATCAAACTATATTGATGAATGATTGACTACAGGATAAAAAATGCTTGAAAATGATTTTTTTTAGCAAGTCAGAGAGGTGAAATCAGAAAATATACACTTACTCACTGCAATCTGTCTCTGTCTGAATAGAAGAAAAGTTTCAAAATGGCCTGAGAGAAAGAAGGCGCCCTACTCGGCATAGTCCTCTTTTGTGTGGTACAGTTCATTGGAGGAGTAGAGAAGGTTTTCGGCATCCTCTACATCCGAATCGATGTCTGTGTCTGCTGTAAACACCGTTTCTATCTCTTCCTCTCTCTCTGACGTCGTTGGCGACGAAGTCGATTCATCTTCGCTGTCAGCCGCAAAGTCGATTCGTTTTTGCTGTCAGCCACCTCTGCATTCTCGTTGACTGGGACTATTACCGCATCAGAATCATCAAAATCTTCTTCAGAAGTCCAATATCCACCTAGATTTTCAGTATCAGACCCTTCTTCCATCCACACTTCTAATACTTAGTCATTTTCATCACCGCTCGATCTCTTTCGACAACGTGACGCCATGTCGACAAGCGCGTAACACGACGTAGGGTGCGCGTAGCTTCTACTAAATCTAGCTTTCTCACGGGGACTATACTAAAGAAAAGGTAACTCCAGCGAACACAGATTGGATAGAAAATAAAGAGCTGTACGATTTACTTCCCTTGAAACAGCCACGGAGAAAGGAAAAATTCATTACGGCGACCGCAACACGTAGTTGAGCTGCGTAGCCAAAGGGTGTTGGCGTCATCGCAACCATGTGGTTGAGCTGCGTAAGCAATGAGTTAAGGTAACATGGCAAAAGAAGAGGGCCTGAATTTTTTTATATTTTTAGAAGAGGCTAGATTGAAAATAAACCAAACTTTCTTTCACTGAAAACACTTGTTAAAACATAAATAATGGATTTCTTGAGTGCTCATAGGGCAGAGAAGGTGGGACAGCATGCTGTTTAATGTTAATTTATTTCTTTTCTTTTCTTTTTTGCATGATAAAAAAGTAACACCAAACTTATTTTTCTATCTGTCAAGTTTTGCAACTTTTGCTGAAAACACAAAGCCAACCAGTAGTTACTTCATCATATTACACAAAATACATTGTTGTGTTTCTTCTCTTTAACTCTTAATGTCCTATAAGCAATTTCACAACTACAAGCCCCAGTCCTGTAAGGTTTTAGAGAAAATGACACATGACACGGTTGATTTGTTAAAAAAATTATATCTTCTATTAGGTAGCAGCAGCCAAAAATTTATTTTAGGTATATGCTATAAATTTGTGCAGTTTTACAAAGAGACTGGTAATACAAGATAAACACAAAAAAAGAGCAAGAGGATGTCTCTTTTGGTTGCGGACATATACCACTTTAAACATGCTATTCTGTCAACAAGCCGGAAACAACCAATTTTTCCCCAGTTTTAACCACCTGCAAAATTTGCCATGAAAGGACCGCAAAAAAGAAATAGCAATCTTTATTATCTTTTTGTTGTTAGAAATTCACTTTGCCAAAAGCAACGCTTTGTGAGTAAAATTGCTGGATAAACAATTGGCCAAACTAGGGACAAAAGAGTTTTTCCAAATGTAGGTATTTGCTTCAAATGGCAAGTTTGAAGGGCTCCTGTGCAGAGTAAAATGAGCAAAGCCCCAAAATGAAATTTTGAACGGAGCATTTATTAGACAGTTCAGTTTTTTTTTTAACTTCTCACTTTATTCAAATAAAACTGCCAATGTCCCGAACTTTGAAAAAACTTCAATCTGTCACATGGAAAAACTCAGTTTCAAAGAGGTGGCAAATTTGAAACTCTAATATCTTTTAAACAAATGAAGATACGCCCAAGACATTTCATGTGCTGGTTTGTTACACTACATTTTACTCAACCATATAGTCACTAACATACATAGGTTACTTTTCTTAACCATCCGAGTGCCATGAACCGATCTGGTCGGTTCAAGAATCGTTGCCAGGTTGCTTGAACCGACCTGGTCGGTTTAGAATTTTGGTGGTTGATAACGATATTGTGCTGTTCTTAAAACGGCAGATTACATCATTTCTCGAAATAATATTCATTTTGGACGAAAATAAACACATATTTGGACCCACAAAAGCGCCTGTTATCGTTTTCTCCCCTATTTCGCTCACGGAGGGCAGCATGTCAACAAAGATGGCGACGTGCGTTTACTTCCGCGAATGTGCGGAGCGTCAATTACAACGAATCTCTAATGATTCAGAGATTTTCAATAACAATCTAGTCAGAATATACGTTTGAAAGGGTGACATAAACAATTTCAGCCCAGTATGCGTTTGTTTTGAAAGAATTCTTCATAGAATTAGCGTACTGATTGCCATTGCGCACGTTGATATGTATGAACTAAACGGAGGAGATGAAGCACTACTTGTGATCTACGTAGCCAAAACCGTGGCAGCGCAGTAATATTTCCTCTGAGACACAGGTTTTCATTGGCTGAGTAACTGATCATGGAAAGAAGGCTCTAGAAATAGCGATCCAAGCGGGAAACATAATGTAAACAAAGCATGCACTCGACCGCCCATAATGGCAGATCAACCGAGTACGTCTGGCGAGAGTGAACGATTACGATGTATACGAAGTGCGTTTGAGGTTCTTGCTGCTGTAATAGATAGCAAAGACAATCCTGATGTCGAGATTGAGGATAACGACAATGATTCGGACTTCGGTCTCGGGAAGAAGAAAAGGATATGTGTTGTCTGCAGTCATTCCACCAGAGGGAAAGGCGGAATTAGATCGAGAACCTATTATGTCCAGGATGTGACGTGGGATGCCATTTGGCCTGTGAGCAAGGTTGGGCACGTACAGAAGAATTCCAAAGCGTGGCAGACGAGAGGGAGCTTGAGAGGAAGAGGATGACTGAACAGTCTCTGTTGATAGTGGCATATCAGAATTGCCTTATTCTGACCTTGGCTTTTTGAACTCAGATGAACTCATTGCTGAGGCAAAGTTGCTCATTCCTGTCTTGATATTTTGCATGTTGAAGCTCACAGCAGGAAGGAAAGTGACATTTAATCCTTTGATTTTTCACATTTGCATGCTTCTATAATAGTCTTAGATTAGATGCTATAAAACTTTTTTTTTAATTACTCACCAGAAGTACCTTATATTATTGTTGACACATTTCTGATTAGATATCAACTCAACAAAGTTTCTTTATCATGAATGTAAAATGTGAGATGTGTAGATATTGATACTTTTAAATTTCATCTGTATTCATTTCCTTACAATTTTATCTGGGTTTTGCTGATATATCTTGTAGTTTGAATGCTTATGTTGGCCACAATTATCATGTACCCCAAAATTAACAGAAAGCATTCCGAGGGCACTCATAATATTTGAATCCTTTCCAAGTTTCTTGTAGCCAAGCAGTGCTTACAGATTTTTTTTCTTGGGTAGGATAATGTTTTTGCTTGCTTGTCAGGTGCTTTTTGTCACCCTTCTTCCATATAAAAGTGTACCTTAGTAGGTGGGTAGACGACTTTGATTTTAAAAAATAATTTAAAGCAGCATTCCAGAAGTGATTTCTATTTGCCATACATATATATGTCGTATTTCTGGTAATAAACATATAGTTCATTCAATAAGCTTTCTAGTGATATATAGTTTGTATGTGTTATTTCTGCATGTTGAATGCCTATATGGTCATTTGGCACATGACCCGTGAACAGGAAAAAAACGGTGACATTCGGGCACTAATAGTCTGACACCCGGAGGGTTAATTAAAAATGTAAAAATACATACACAAGACCATTGGAAATTGGGGATGACAAACATCAAATTCAAAGAGTAATTTTCTTTCGAGAGTAGTTAAAGTACAGCCCAAAAGTTCATGTAAATCAGTACATTTTACAAATGCACACATGTTTATTTTAAAAAGCTTGAAAAGGTCAGGACAGAACCCACATATTTAATACTTAGTTCACTCTGCACCAGGAGGTACATAAGGCCTCCATGCACTCTTTCCAAACTGTCCTCTCACTGGCCACCACCCTGACCTCACACCAAGTCCTCCATCCTGCTTCCATTGTCTGTCTCGAAATTTCATCTTAGACTATTCTGTGAGATAGTCTTATAACGTACATGTCTACTTATCTATATTCTACATAATATCAAAAAAGCAGCTCAATCATCAAGCTCTCCCAGTCCCACATCCACAAAGCAGTTATTGCACAAGCTTCTACTACTAAAAGAAACATCAATTCAGGCATTTGCCATGCAAACTTTGATTCATCCTGCCACAAAATACCCTAAAACTTAAAAGATATCAGTTTTCTAAGTCATCAAGCAAGTCACCGAGAAAACTCTCTATTCTGTTAAAAATTATTCAGATTCTGCAGTTGATGCTGCGGCAGTCTTCGGATGCCATGGTTGACTCGACTGGGCGTATCATTATGCAGACGTGTATCCACGACCAATGTTTTTGTCTGCTTTGATCGGCTTGTGCGATGTTTGCATGACAAAGTATCATATTTGTATTTTCTGCAGTCAGCATAAATTCCTCTTTCAACTGCATGCAAAGATGCTTGTGAATATGATACTGATTGTCCGTAAACGTTATTTTGATTTTGGTGTTAATCGTGCACACAAGCACGCCATTCTGGTCGCTATAGTAATCAAGCCAAGGCAACTTTGACATCCAACGGGTTTTCCTTGTCTAAATTGAGTAGCGTAGGGTTTGCGTGACCTTTACAGCATTAGTTTGGTATCCATCGCATTTAGCCTTAATTCCTCTTTTTGTGTATGCAAAAATGCTAGTGTGTATGTTTCCAATTGTCTGGAAACGTGACTTTGATGCTGATGAGTGATGGTGATTGAGCGCAGAAGCCAAATCATTCGCTATTGTAAACATAGGCGACCTTGATTTCGACAAGCTGGTTACAGTGGATAGCCCGGCTTTGATTAGCTGGCGGAAATTTTGCACGCCCTTAATGGCTTTACTTTTGTATCCATCGCATTCGGCATACATTCCTCCTTATAATGCACGAAGGTGCGATAGTGGATATTTTCACGATTGTCTGCAAATGTGACTTTGATTCTGATGTTGGTCGCACACAACTTCACTCGCTTTAGTAAACAAAGGGGACATCTATTTCAGTGGGGTACTCCACTTTGATTAGCTGGCGGTTTTTACATTGTTGCTTTTCATGTTGTAGATTTCAAGGTGAAGGTTCTATCTTTACATTTTGAACATTTGAAATGACAATGTATTCTTTATTTGTGCAGCTGCAGCTAAACAGTGTCCGAAGGCTGGTCCTCCTGAGCTACAACTCGGAAACACAGGAAGTCTACTTCAGACACTAGTGAGTCAGATCTTTCTCTAGATATTGAAACAAACCCAGCATTTTCCCGTGTCACGATTAGAACCACGGCACTGTGCCTCACACTTCGTCAAACCCCAAAGCATGCTCACCTATCTCCACCTGTTAAAAGACATGGTTTCCACAAGCAAGTAGAAGCTGAGGCACTGCCACAGCACTCTTGCAAGAGGGAGGAGTACCGGGGGGTGGAGTGCCAGGAACTGCTATATAGTTTAGACAAGAAGGAAGGGAAGGGAGGTTTCTGTAAACACTTTGTTTTTGCCTTGGCACGTCGTAGACATTGAACCAAAGCTAACACTGTTGCACAGAGGGATAGGTGCATTGTAGATGTTCACCAAGTATCATTCATGAACAAACAGGATTACATGCACAGACAGATTTTTACTACACGGGATTGCAGCTATTATTACATTGTCTTTCTCTCCTCCATACAGTGATTGTTGTCTGTGCGTCAGATTCTGAAAATGTGTTGCAAAAGCTCAAAATATGTGCATAACATTGGTAGTAAAACTGTACAGATGCATTGTTATACTAAAATGTCATAGTACTGCTCTGCAGAAATAAACTATTTTGGCTCTCAAACTGAATGCTGTATATCAGAAAGTACTGATCAAACTTCACATCAACAATGATCATGTGAAAGAACTTATATAAGATACATTTATGCCCAAGCACTTGTTATGTTGACATCAATGTTACAGGATTGTGTATATTCAAGTAACTATGTATCCAAAAACATTTCCAGGAAAATCCCTAGTACAGATAATGAAGTAACAAATGGTCAGTTGTCTGACGTAAAAAATGAGAGTGTGTTTTCTTTGTTAGAGGGGCAGAATATCAATTTTCTCTGCACTACCTCATTAAAGCATCAAGCAGTTGTTCAGCTAATGTGTCATGTAAATTTGCTCACAAACTTCTCTTTTAAAAAATCAAAAGAATAACGATGAAATAAATGATAAGACTTTCTGGACATTACAGGGAATGTGTCAATCAAATTTCCCCCAATTATGACACACCCAAATATGAGGCGCAAGGTTTCAACTAACAGATAAAACGTGCAGTTTATACTTATTGTAAGATATTCACAGTACTCCATTTATTAGAGTGGATGTCAAACAACAGCATATCAATAACCTAAGTCAACCTAGGCATTGCCAATATAATGTATTTTTAGTTCTTTTCAACACATACTTCCTGAATCCTTTTTAGATTTGAGTGGAATTTTTCAGTCGCCAACATCAATTCAAAATCTGAAGCATCTTTGTCAGAATAATGATAATAAATAGCTCAATGTTTTACAAACAGAACTTCCACTACATGTCAATATGTGCTGAAGAAGCAAGTGTGAAGTGTTTGACAGTTTAGTTCTGTTTCTTGCTGACGACAGTTTTTTTTAATCTTGATTTTGGTAGCAGACTGGATATGTTTGACCTTTGTACAAGCACACGTAGAATTTCAATATATTTTAATCTTATTTTTGGGCAAGCATTTGTGAAATAATCCATACTTTGTATTTTTACGACAAATTTATGCTGCTTTGATAAAGTAGTACATAAGAAATTGAGGGGGAAAGATGAGGCTTGTCATTTGTACATTGAAATGGATGTGTTCGATCGATAGAGCTTAGAACAAGAACATATAACAGTGCAAATTGTAAGACTTCTCTGTCATCAATAATGATATCATCTCACTATTTGCAAACAGAAATCCTACTCTACATCTATACATATGCATTGAGGTCTTAGCTTTGGAGTTTGACTGTTTAGTTTTCTTCTTTGCCAAAGCTAACAGTCACATTTTATATCACATGCAAAAGTGCGCTGGAAATGTTCTGGATATCAAAACATTCTTGACTCTTTTCCCTTTTGCCAGTTCATTCTTCTCCAAGCAAGGCAGCAATTCTTATTTCTGTACCATGCTTCTTCTCGTGCTGACAAGTTTCATGACCTGAATTGATGCATTTTCATTCCAGTTTGAATGAGTGTTTGTGTATTCTCTCAGTTATCAAATGCTCCTTTTATGCCAGTGCACCGTATGTGTGAATGTATGTTGTTTTTTCTTTCCTTTTCCCTTGAATCTTCAAAATGCATCTTATATAAAGGTGTGTCTTATTAAATGAGATGCATGGTATGTCTGAAAATCTTAAACAGGTCTTGTTTGTGATCTTGCAGCTCAATTCGAGTGGTGCCGCTGGGGCTGAGTCGGCCTGTGCAGAAGCTACTCAAAAACAAGGTTCCAAATCTTGGTCGATTTGAGGACATCAGTCAGTATGTGGAGGCGTAAGTATCTGTAGTACACTTACTTTGATTGATGCTTCAGTTGATTTCAGCCTCTTTGCCAAACATGGGACCTCCTCTGGCTGAGTTTCGGGTGTGGGCCCCAAAAGTCAGGCATCCAGGGGGTCTAGCTGATGAGGGCATCATAGAATGGCTGTGGCCATATGTTTTGCTGCTTGACCTATTTATGATTATGGACTTGTGTAACAGTATGTATAGGTTCTTCTGTATGATTTTCCCACTGTGGGTTCGGGATAAAATTGACCCACCACATCTCCCTACGCCACTTGTAAGAGGCAAATAACTAGGGACACCATGACTTGATTTACGTTTAATCTGTTCAAGTGATTTTTGTGCTCAATGGCCTTACATAGAATACTAAGGCTGATAGGCCATAAAACTGTATCCATCTATCCATCTGTATGATTTTTAACTTTAATAATCTTGGAAAGGCTTTCAGAGATGGGCCACACTAGTGGAGAGGGGAGTGAAAAAGACGGCAGAGCTGGCAGGCCACACAAGCTACTGGGCCACAACTTCTGCTGTCGGGCCACACAAGCTACTGGGCCACAACTTCTGATTGGCTGCATTTTAACACGTTAAAAAAAAAAATCATATTCTGTTGTCATTGTGTGTGAATCCCTGCAAATTCACAGTGGATTAACCAACCAGGATTGCTTGCCAATCAGATGGTGTGGCCTGTTAGCTTTTGTGGCCCAACAGCTTGGATGTCTTTCCAGTTTCCCACACCCCCATTCTAGTTCACTAGAGACTTCGCCTACCGGCGAAAGTATCTCTAGCCCAGTTGATATCACGTGATGGAAGGTTTTCGTCCAATTTATGAAAATGGAGGTCACACGAGAGGCTTGTGCGATAGCTGATCTGCTCCCTGACATACGCCGTTAAAGTAGTTCTAAGACTATTTCGCACAAAACTCATAACTTACTCTTGTTGAGGCAATAAACAAGGGTTTATTCAATAAAATAACATGTTTGCGTTGAAATTGGAAACAAGTTTTGACATCTGAATGAATTCTGTAAAAAGTGGAGAGAAAAATAGTATCAGAACAAACTGTTTTTGGCGCAATGCTGTAATGCGAAGGGTCAAGTCTATTACGCATTCATTGCGAACTGTGCCAGAGTCACTACTGACTCGGGTTCACAAAGTGCCACACCCCTTTCCTCAGACGAATCCACTAGTGTGGCCCGTCTCTGGAAGCCTTTCCATTATCTTTGATTAGACACTGTGATTTTTGTAATTGAAATGCCTTTGGCTAGGTTTGGGTTTGTCCATAGATAACAATTGTTAAATGAAGGCAGGCAGTAATAAGATTCACCATGCTTGGTACTCATTCATATTGCCAGTGGCACATCACATAGTCTGAGCTGAAGTTTTTGAGACATTTTCACTGACATTTTCACTGACATGCTAACAGATTTCACCATCCTGGTCTCGTGGAAACAAGAGGCATGGAGTAGCAACTCTGACCAGACTATATTCTCAGAGATGTGAGGAAGAGCAGCCAGCAATGCTTGATTTTCTGTTTGCAGAGGGGGAAACCTGTCTGAGAGTGAGGCGGAGTTGGATGGAGATCACAACAAGGTGGCCTTGCCACAGAACCTGGAGGGACGGGGCAACAGGAAGGCTCAGCAAAGTGCCATCAGGTACCTTGCATCCAGCATCTTTCCTGTCACCTTCCCTCGTGTTTCCTCCTTGTCCTGGACCTCCCCTGCTCTTTCTGTTCTTGCCCTTTCTCCCCTGCTCTGTCTGTTCTTGCCCTTTCTCCACCTCTGTCTGTTCTTGCCCTTTCTCCACCTCTTTCCAGGGTTCGTACAGGTCATGGAAAACCTGGAAAGTCATGGAATTTGATTTTTCATTTTCCAGGCCTGGAAAGTCATGGAATTTGAACTTAGGTCATGGAAAGTCATGGAATTTAAGAAAGAAAAAAAAAGACATTTTCTAGGCTGTGCTTCGCGCGATACTCTCAATCTAATTTTAAACGCTGAGCACGTCAGGAAAACGTGCCCTTGCATCCCATTGGTTAATTCTGAAGGCTCGTGTGCCTTCTGCTTCCTGATTGGTTCTTTGGCTAGGTGACCTCGTTTCATATCCACGCCGGTCCGGTCAGTTGGTTCAAACAAGTTACGAGGACAGAGTGAAAAGAACTTGTTTTGTTTGTGGTGCAGTGTTTCTTTGAGAATCAGATTATCATCATGCCTGGAAAGTGTCGCTTTCAAGACTCTTGGACAGGAGACCCTGAATACCGTGAGTGGGTCATGCGAGCGAGAGTGGATGGGATGGCAAAGTGCCGATTTTGTGAAAAAGACTTTGATGTATCCAACATGGGAGCGGCAGCGTTGAAAAGCCACATGAAAAGTGTCGCGCACCAGGCGCGTGCTAAAAAACACCAAGAAGAAAAGAGCAAACGTCAAACACGAATATCAGATTTTGTTCAAACTACAAAAAATGCTGAGACAGAGAGTGCTTCAAAGGTGGTGGTTCCAGCTGGCGCTGCTACGCCGGTCGAAACTAGGCCTGCACCCACTGGCAGTGGCAGTAGATCTACTGGGATTGACATTTTCTTGACAACAGAGGACACACTGAAAGCAGAAATTTCGTGGACTTTGAAAATGGTCATCTCCCACTTCTCATTCTCCAGTACCAAAGGAATGAACGAGCTGTTCCGTCGCATGTTTCCCGACAGTGTCATCGCCTCCAAGTTTGCCTTGAGTGAAAGCAAAGCCCGGTACTTGACAACTTTTGGTCTGGGGCCACATTTCTAAGACATGCTCAAGGCAAAGGCCCGGTCTTCTGATTCTCTGGTGCTGCTCTTTGATGAGTCCCTGAATGCTGAACTTCAGAAGAAACAGCTGGATATCCATGTCCGGTTTTGCTATTTACCATTTGGCGCTGGATCGAAATGGCGACCGCATATCTGTTTCAAAATGTTGCTGTTTTGTTTCTAACGTAATTTGGTCAAATATAGTTCTGGTTTAATTAGAATAGCTTAAATATATCATATTCAAGAAGGGGATAACGATATATATGCTCATTTCTAAGCCATTTCGAAGACATTAGCGTCATTTTGGTAAATAGCATGACCGTCAAAATCACACAATGAGCGTGACGGCGCAGATGCGATTTTGACAGACAAATCAGCTGAAATCGGTTAGTTTATTGGGGTTTTTGTTTCAGTTTATGCTAGAACAATAATTTAGGAAGATATTTATTGCAATATTTTGCACATGTTGGAAAAAGTATTGTAGAACTCGGGACCTTCAGCGAGTGCTAAATAGACGCCGCACGGGATGTTCGAAGAAATTTCATCAGACCGGAAGTGGCCGTCGGTTCGATAGAATCCACCTTTTCTAGGATTCGCACATATCAATAACATAAAATACCAATGTAACATGAAAGATGAAAGTCTTCTGAGTTGTCTAATTTTTTGACTCACATGCGAAGCAAAAGTGAGTCTATGTACTGAGCCGTGTCGTCCGTCCGTCCGGGCGTCCGTCCGTCCGTCCGTCCGGGCGGGCGGGCGTCCGTCCGTAAAAAACTTAAACGTTGGATTTTTCTCGGAGACTATTAAGTCTATCAACACCAAATGTGGCATGATGGTGTATGATGACAAGGCCTCAAAAAACATACATAGTGACTTGACCTTGCTTCAAGGTCAAGGTCACAGGAGCCATAAATGTGGTCTCAAAAACAGTCATTTTTCACATTTTCCCAATTTTCTCCCACGTTATTGAGAATGGCGACCTTAGCTACAAGTGGTATATAGGTCAAAGCAAGCCCTATCTTTTGATACCAGTTTGGTTGACCTTGCTTCAAGGTCAAGGTCACAGGAGCTCTTCAAAGTTGGATTGTATACATATTTTGAAGTGACCTTGACCCTGAACTATGGAAGATAACTGTTTCAAACTTAATAATTATGTGGGGCACATGTTATACTTTCATCATGAGACACATTTGGTCACATATCATCAAGGTCAAGGTCACTTTGACCCTTATGAAATGTGACCAAAATGGGGTAGTGAACCACTAAAAGTGACCATATCTCATGGTAGAAAGTGCCAATAAGCACCATTGTGCTTCCTATGTCTTGAATTAACAGCTTTGTGTTGCATGGCCTTGGATGACCTTGACCTTGGGTCAAGGTCACATGTATTTTGGTAGGAAAAATGTGTAAAGCAGTTCTTAGTGTATGATGTCATTGCTAGGTTTAGTTGTTTGACCTTGACCTTGAAGGTCACCTGAAGGTCAATGTCATGTAAAGGTCAAGGTCAATCATGTGAGTCGTATGGGCTTTGCCCTTCTTGTTTAAACTAGTGGTAGGATTCCGTGGTAATTTGTATCAAATCTTTGCGCTACTACAGTACTAGCCAAAATGCACTCGGCAATACCACTTCACTTTCATGGCTAATTGTGGACAATCCACAAAATATTGTGAATAAAAACAAGAATGAAAGTTGCTTATGAAGCAGAAGGTTTCAAGAACATGTGTCGTGTAGTTTTGTGTTAATCCGTCTTATTTCCGCTGAGAACATACAAGCCGATTACGTAAAAAAAACACCCTCCGCCACTACCGACTCGCGGTGGCTCGACGGAGTTTGCATTTCGCGACTCGGGTTGGTCTCTTCTAAACACTCGTCCGTCGAAGTTTCTCATTTGATCAAGTTGAAATTTTACTACTCATTAGAGGAAAGATTGCTCTTTCGTTCGGTGTATGTTTGAACTTCCGGTGAAAATCGAAAGACGAGTTATGGATGAAAGTTCGAACGTCATCGGACATTTTGTTAAAATTTGCTCACTCCCGCTTTTCCGATCAATTTCGTACAGACACCCTCGGATTCTACAAGATTTCCCCCTTCCAACGCTATATTCGATGTTAATGTACGATGAATCTACTTTTTGTCTAGCGCCCGGATTGTGTGCTTGAAAGGAGAAAACAGGCGGAAATTTTCCACATGTTTGTGTGTACATCGGACCGCAATGGCGTTGTGTAGACGCGTGCTCGATTACCACATTCAGCGTGCGTTAATCGTTGAAGAACCAGACAATTTGGGACAAAAGTATCATCATTTTAAGGAGTACTTGTTTGAAAATTTTCTGCATTTGTCAGTTTTTGAATCAATCTGCTGAAAAAATAATAAAAAGAATTATATTTTTTTACAACGGGTGTATTGTGCGTGAGTTTGGTCGTGCGCCATACACTTTTCTCTTTAAAATTGTAATGTATTACAGTACGCTAGGTCATGGAAAATGTTGTTGAAGGTCATGGAAAGTCATGGAAAAGTCATGGAATTTTGTATCTAAAAACCTGTACGAACCCTGTCTTTCTGTTCTTGCCCTTTCTCCACCTCTTTCTGTTCTTGCCCTTTCTCCACCTCTGTCTGTTCTTGCCCTTTCTCCACCTCTTTCTGTTCTTGCCCTTTCTCCACCTCTGTCTGTTCTTGCCCTTTCTCCACCTCTTTCTGTTCTTGCCCTTTCTCCACCTCTGTCTGTTCTTGCCCTTTCTCCACCTCTTTCTGTTCTTGCCCTTTCTCCACCTCTGTCTGTTCTTGCCCTTTCTCCCCTGCTCTGTCTGTTCTTGCCCTTTCTCCACCTCTGTCTGTTCTTGCCCTTTCTCCACCTCTGTCTGTTCTTGCCCTTTCTCCACCTCTGTCTGTTCTTGCCCTTTCTCCACCTCTTTCTGTTCTTGCCCTTTCTCCACCACTTTCTGTTCTTGCCCTTTCTCCACCTCTGTCTGTTCTTGCCCATTCTCCACCTCTTTCTGTTCTTGCCCTTTCTCCACCTCTTTCTGTTCTTGCCCTATCTCCACCTCTGTCTGTTCTTGCCCTTTCTCCACCTCTTTCTGTTCTTGCCCTTTCTCCACCTCTGTCTGTTCTTGCCCTTTCTCCACCTCTTTCTGGTCTTGCCCTTTCTCCACCTCTTTCTGTTCTTGCCCATTCTCCACCTCTTTCTGTTCTTGCCCTTTCTCCACCTCTGTCTGTTCTTGCCCTTTCTCCACCTCTTTCTGTTCTTGCCCTTTCTCCACCTCTGTCTGTTCTTGCCCTTTCTCCACCTCTTTCTGGTCTTGCCCTTTCTCCACCTCTTTCTGTTCTTGCCCATTCTCCACCTCTTTCTGGTCTTGCCCTTTCTCCACCTCTTTCTGTTCTTGCCCATTCTCCACCTCTTTCTGTTCTTGCCCATTCTCCACCTCTGTCTGTTCTTGCCCATTCTCCACCTCTGTCTGTTCTTGCCCATTCAACACCTCTTTCTGTTCTTGCCCATTCTCCACCTCTTTCTGTTCTTGCACTTTCTCCACCTCTGTCTGTTCTTGCCCATTCTCCACCTCTGTCTGGTCTGCCCATTCTCCACCTCTGTCTGTTCTTGCCCATTCTCCACCTCTGTCTGTTCTTGCCCATTCTCCACCTCTGTCTGTTCTTGCCCATTCTCCACCTCTGTCTGTTCTTGCCCATTCTCCACCTCTGTCTGTTCTTGCCCATTCTCCACCTCTTTCTGTTCTTGCCCTTTCTCCACCTCTGTCTGTTCTTGCCCATTCTCCACCTCTGTCTGGTCTGCCCATTCTCCACCTCTGTCTGTTCTTGCCCATTCTCCACCTCTGTCTGTTCTTGCCCATTCTCCACCTCTGTCTGTTCTTGCCCATTCTCCACCTCTGTCTGTTCTTGCCCATTCTCCCCTGCTCTGTCTGTTCTTGCCCATTCTCCACCTCTGTCTGTTCTTGCCCATTCTCCACCTCTGTCTGTTCTTGCCCATTCTCCACCTCTGTCTGTTCTTGCCCATTCTCCACCTCTGTCTGGTCTTGCCCATTCTCCACCTCTGTCTGTTCTTGCCCATTCTCCACCTCTGTCTGTTCTTGCCCATTCTCCACCTCTGTCTGTTCTTGCCCATTCTCCACCTCTGTCTGTTCTTGCCCATTCTCCACCTCTGTCTGTTCTTGCCCATTCTCCACCTCTGTCTGTTCTTGCCCATTCTCCACCTCTGTCTGTTCTTGCCCTTCTCCCCTGCTCTGTCTGTTCTTGCCCATTCTCCCCTGCTCTGTCTGTTCTTGCCCATTCTCCACCTCTGTCTGTTCTTGCCCATTCTCCACCTCTGTCTGTTCTTGCCCATTCTCCACCTCTGTCTGTTCTTGCCCATTCTCCACCTCTGTCTGTTCTTGCCCATTCTCCCCTGCTCTGTCTGTTCTTGCCCATTCTCCCCTGCTCTGTCTGTTCTTGCCCATTCTCCACCTCTTTCTGTTCTTGCCCATTCTCCACCTCTGTCTGTTCTTGCCCATTCTCCACCTCTTTCTGTTCTTGCCCATTCTCCACCTCTGTCTGTTCTTGCCCATTCTCCACCTCTGTCTGTTCTTGCCCATTCTCCACCTCTGTCTGTTCTTGCCCATTCTCCACTTCTGTCTGTTCTTGCCCATTCTCCACCTCTTTCTGTTCTTGCCCATTCTCCACCTCTTTCTGTTCTTGCCCATTCTCCACCTCTGTCTGTTCTTGCCCATTCTCCACCTCTTTCTGTTCTTGCCCTTTCTCCACCTCTTTCTGTTCTTGCCCATTCTCCACCTCTTTCTGTTCTTGCCCATTCTCCACCTCTTTCTGTTCTTGCCCATTCTCCACCTCTTTCTGTTCTTGCCCTTTCCCTCTGTCTGCCCATCTCCCTCTGTCTGTTCTTGCCCATTCTCCACCTCTGTCTGTTCTTGCCCATTCTCCACCTCTTTCTGTTCTTGCCCATTCTCCACCTCTTTCTGTTCTTGCCCATTCTCCTCCTCTTTCTGTTCTTGCCCATTCTCCACCTCTTTCTGTTCTTGCCCATTCTCCACCTCTTTCTGTTCTTGCCCATTCTCCACCTCTTTCTGTTCTTGCCCATTCTCCACCTCTTTCTGTTCTTGCCCATTCTCCACCTCTTTCTGTTCTTGCCCATTCTCCACCTCTTTCTGTTCTTGCCCTTTCTCCACCTCTTTCTGTTCTTGCCCTTTCTCCACCTCTTTCTGTTCTTGCCCATTCTCCACCTCTTTCTGTTCTTGCCCATTCTCCACCTCTTTCTGTTCTTGCCCATTCTCCACCTCTTTCTGTTCTTGCCCTTTCTCCACCTCTGTCTGTTCTTGCCCATTCTCCACCTCTGTCTGGTCTGCCCATTCTCCACCTCTGTCTGTTCTTGCCCATTCTCCACCTCTGTCTGTTCTTGCCCATTCTCCACCTCTGTCTGTTCTTGCCCATTCTCCACCTCTGTCTGTTCTTGCCCATTCTCCACCTCTGTCTGTTCTTGCCCATTCTCCACCTCTGTCTGTTCTTGCCCATTCTCCACCTCTTTCTGTTCTTGCCCTTTCTCCCCTGCTCTGTCTGTTCTTGCCCATTCTCCCCTGCTCTGTCTGTTCTTGCCCATTCTCCACCTCTGTCTGTTCTTGCCCATTCTCCACCTCTGTCTGTTCTTGCCCATTCTCCACCTCTGTCTGTTCTTGCCCATTCTCCACCTCTGTCTGTTCTTGCCCATTCTCCACCTCTTTCTGTTCTTGCCCTTTCTCCCCTGCTCTGTCTGTTCTTGCCCATTCTCCACCTCTGTCTGTTCTTGCCCATTCTCCCCTGCTCTGTCTGTTCTTGCCCATTCTCCACCTCTGTCTGTTCTTGCCCATTCTCCACCTCTGTCTGTTCTTGCCCATTCTCCACCTCTGTCTGTTCTTGCCCATTCTCCACCTCTGTCTGTTCTTGCCCATTCTCCCCTGCTCTGTCTGTTCTTGCCCATTCTCCCCTGCTCTGTCTGTTCTTGCCCATTCTCCACCTCTGTCTGTTCTTGCCCTTTCTCCACCTCTGTCTGTTCTTGCCCTTTCTCCACCTCTTTCTGTTCTTGCCCATTCTCCACCTCTTTCTGTTCTTGCCCTTTCTCCACCTCTGTCTGTTCTTGCCCTTTCTCCACCTCTTTCTGTTCTTGCCCTTTCTCCACTTCTGTCTGTTCTTGCCCATTCTCCACTTCTGTCTGTTCTTGCCCATTCTCCACCTCTTTCTGTTCTTGCCCATTCTCCCCTGCTCTGTCTGTTCTTGCCCATTCTCCCCTGCTCTGTCTGTTCTTGCCCATTTTCCACCTCTGTCTGTTCTTGCCCTTTCTCCACCTCTGTCTGTTCTTGCCCTTTCTCCCCCTCTGTCTGTTCTTGCCCATTCTCCCCTGCTCTGTCTGTTCTTGCCCATTCTCCACCTCTGTCTGTTCTTGCCCATTCTCCACCTCTGTCTGTTCTTGCCCATTCTCCACCTCTGTCTGTTCTTGCCCATTCTCCACCTCTTTCTGTTCTTGCCCTTTCTCCCCTGCTCTGTCTGTTCTTGCCCATTCTCCACCTCTGTCTGTTCTTGCCCATTCTCCCCTGCTCTGTCTGTTCTTGCCCATTCTCCACCTCTGTCTGTTCTTGCCCTTTCTCCCCCGCTCTGTCTGTTCTTGCCCATTCTCCACCTCTGTCTGTTCTTGCCCATTCTCCACCTCTGTCTGTTCTTGCCCATTCTCCCCTGCTCTGTCTGTTCTTGCCCATTCTCCCCTGCTCTGTCTGTTCTTGCCCATTCTCCACCTCTGTCTGTTCTTGCCCTTTCTCCACCTCTGTCTGTTCTTGCCCTTTCTCCACCTCTTTCTGTTCTTGCCCATTCTCCACCTCTTTCTGTTCTTGCCCTTTCTCCACCTCTGTCTGTTCTTGCCCTTTCTCCACCTCTGTCTGTTCTTGCCCTTTCTCCACCTCTGTCTGTTCTTGCCCTTTCTCCACCTCTGTCTGTTCTTGCCCTTTCTCCACTTCTGTCTGTTCTTGCCCATTCTCCACTTCTGTCTGTTCTTGCCCATTCTCCACCTCTTTCTGTTCTTGCCCATTCTCCCCTGCTCTGTCTGTTCTTGCCCATTCTCCCCTGCTCTGTCTGTTCTTGCCCATTTTCCACCTCTGTCTGTTCTTGCCCTTTCTCCACCTCTGTCTGTTCTTGCCCTTTCTCCCCCTCTGTCTGTTCTTGCCCATTCTCCCCTGCTCTGTCTGTTCTTGCCCATTCTCCCCTGCTCTGTCTGTTCTTGCCCATTCTCCACCTCTGTCTGTTCTTGCCCATTCTCCACCTCTTTCTGTTCTTGCCCATTCTCCACCTCTTTCTGTTCTTGCCCATTCTCCACCTCTTTCTGTTCTTGCCCATTCTCCACCTCTTTCTGTTCTTGCCCATTCTCCACCTCTGTCTGTTCTTGCCCATTCTCCACCTCTGTCTGTTCTTGCCCATTCTCCACCTCTGTCTGTTCTTGCCCTTTCTCCCCTGCTCTGTCTGTTCTTGCCCATTCTCCACCTCTGTCTGTTCTTGCCCATTCTCCCCTGCTCTGTCTGTTCTTGCCCATTCTCCCCTGCTCTGTCTGTTCTTGCCCATTCTCCACCTCTGTCTGTTCTTGCCCATTCTCCACCTCTGTCTGTTCTTGCCCATTCTCCACCTCTGTCTGTTCTTGCCCATTCTCCCCTGCTCTGTCTGTTCTTGCCCATTCTCCCCTGCTCTGTCTGTTCTTGCCCATTCTCCACCTCTGTCTGTTCTTGCCCATTCTCCCCTGCTCTGTCTGTTCTTGCCCATTCTCCCCTGCTCTGTCTGTTCTTGCCCATTCTCCCCTGCTCTGTCTGTTCTTGCCCATTCTCCACCTCTGTCTGTTCTTGCCCATTCTCCACCTCTGTCTGTTCTTGCCCATTCTCCACCTCTGTCTGTTCTTGCCCATTCTCCCCTGCTCTGTCTGTTCTTGCCCATTCTCCCCTGCTCTGTCTGTTCTTGCCCATTCTCCCCTGCTCTGTCTGTTCTTGCCCATTCTCCCCTGCTCTGTCTGTTCTTGCCCATTCTCCACCTCTGTCTGTTCTTGCCCATTCTCCACCTCTGTCTGTTCTTGCCCATTCTCCACCTCTGTCTGTTCTTGCCCATTCTCCCCTGCTCTGTCTGTTCTTGCCCATTCTCCCCTGCTCTGTCTGTTCTTGCCCATTCTCCACCTCTGTCTGTTCTTGCCCATTCTCCCCTGCTCTGTCTGTTCTTGCCCATTCTCCCCTGCTCTGTCTGTTCTTGCCCATTCTCCCCTGCTCTGTCTGTTCTTGCCCATTCTCCACCTCTGTCTGTTCTTGCCCTTTCTCCACCTCTTTCTGTTCTTGCCCATTCTCCACCTCTTTCTGGTCTTGCCCTTTCTCCACCTCTTTCTGTTCTTGCCCATTCTCCCCTGCTCTGTCTGTTCTTGCCCATTCTCCACCTCTGTCTGTTCTTGCCCATTCTCCACTTCTGTCTGTTCTTGCCCATTCTCCACTTCTGTCTGTTCTTGCCCATTCTCCACCTCTGTCTGTTCTTGCCCATTCTCCACCTCTGTCTGTTCTTGCCCATTCTCCACCTCTGTCTGTTCTTGCCCATTCTCCACCTCTTTCTGGTCTTGCCCTTTCTCCACCTCTTTCTGTTCTTGCCCTTTCTCCACCTCTTTCTGTTCTTGCCCATTCTCCACCTCTTTCTGTTCTTGCCCATTCTCCACCTCTTTCTGTTCTTGCCCATTCTCCACCTCTTTCTGTTCTTGCCCTTTCTCCACCTCTTTCTGTTCTTGCCCTTTCTCCACCTCTTTCTGTTCTTGCCCATTCTCCACCTCTTTCTGTTCTTGCCCATTCTCCACCTCTGTCTGTTCTTGCCCATTCTCCACCTCTTTCTGTTCTTGCCCTTTCTCCACCTCTGTCTGTTCTTGCCCATTCTCCACCTCTGTCTGGTCTGCCCATTCTCCACCTCTGTCTGTTCTTGCCCATTCTCCACCTCTGTCTGTTCTTGCCCATTCTCCACCTCTGTCTGTTCTTGCCCATTCTCCACCTCTGTCTGTTCTTGCCCATTCTCCACCTCTGTCTGTTCTTGCCCATTCTCCACCTCTGTCTGTTCTTGCCCATTCTCCACCTCTGTCTGTTCTTGCCCTTTCTCCCCTGCTCTGTCTGTTCTTGCCCATTCTCCCCTGCTCTGTCTGTTCTTGCCCATTCTCCACCTCTGTCTGTTCTTGCCCATTCTCCACCTCTGTCTGTTCTTGCCCATTCTCCACCTCTGTCTGTTCTTGCCCATTCTCCACCTCTGTCTGTTCTTGCCCATTCTCCACCTCTTTCTGTTCTTGCCCTTTCTCCCCTGCTCTGTCTGTTCTTGCCCATTCTCCACCTCTGTCTGTTCTTGCCCATTCTCCCCTGCTCTGTCTGTTCTTGCCCATTCTCCACCTCTGTCTGTTCTTGCCCTTTCTCCCCCGCTCTGTCTGTTCTTGCCCATTCTCCACCTCTGTCTGTTCTTGCCCTTTCTCCACCTCTGTCTGTTCTTGCCCTTTCTCCACCTCTTTCTGTTCTTGCCCTTTCTCCACTTCTGTCTGTTCTTGCCCATTCTCCACTTCTGTCTGTTCTTGCCCATTCTCCACCTCTTTCTGTTCTTGCCCATTCTCCCCTGCTCTGTCTGTTCTTGCCCATTCTCCCCTGCTCTGTCTGTTCTTGCCCATTTTCCACCTCTGTCTGTTCTTGCCCTTTCTCCACCTCTGTCTGTTCTTGCCCTTTCTCCCCCTCTGTCTGTTCTTGCCCATTCTCCCCTGCTCTGTCTGTTCTTGCCCATTCTCCACCTCTGTCTGTTCTTGCCCATTCTCCACCTCTGTCTGTTCTTGCCCATTCTCCACCTCTGTCTGTTCTTGCCCATTCTCCACCTCTTTCTGTTCTTGCCCTTTCTCCCTGCTCTGTCTGTTCTTGCCCATTCTCCACCTCTGTCTGTTCTTGCCCATTCTCCCCTGCTCTGTCTGTTCTTGCCCATTCTCCACCTCTGTCTGTTCTTGCCCTTTCTCCCCCGCTCTGTCTGTTCTTGCCCATTCTCCACCTCTGTCTGTTCTTGCCCATTCTCCACCTCTGTCTGTTCTTGCCCATTCTCCCCTGCTCTGTCTGTTCTTGCCCATTCTCCCCTGCTCTGTCTGTTCTTGCCCATTCTCCACCTCTGTCTGTTCTTGCCCTTTCTCCACCTCTGTCTGTTCTTGCCCTTTCTCCACCTCTTTCTGTTCTTGCCCATTCTCCACCTCTTTCTGTTCTTGCCCTTTCTCCACCTCTGTCTGTTCTTGCCCTTTCTCCACCTCTGTCTGTTCTTGCCCTTTCTCCACCTCTGTCTGTTCTTGCCCTTTCTCCACCTCTGTCTGTTCTTGCCCTTTCTCCACTTCTGTCTGTTCTTGCCCATTCTCCACTTCTGTCTGTTCTTGCCCATTCTCCACCTCTTTCTGTTCTTGCCCATTCTCCCCTGCTCTGTCTGTTCTTGCCCATTCTCCCCTGCTCTGTCTGTTCTTGCCCATTTTCCACCTCTGTCTGTTCTTGCCCTTTCTCCACCTCTGTCTGTTCTTGCCCTTTCTCCCCCTCTGTCTGTTCTTGCCCATTCTCCCCTGCTCTGTCTGTTCTTGCCCATTCTCCCCTGCTCTGTCTGTTCTTGCCCATTCTCCACCTCTGTCTGTTCTTGCCCATTCTCCACCTCTTTCTGTTCTTGCCCATTCTCCACCTCTTTCTGTTCTTGCCCATTCTCCACCTCTTTCTGTTCTTGCCCATTCTCCACCTCTTTCTGTTCTTGCCCATTCTCCACCTCTGTCTGTTCTTGCCCATTCTCCACCTCTGTCTGTTCTTGCCCATTCTCCACCTCTGTCTGTTCTTGCCCTTTCTCCCCTGCTCTGTCTGTTCTTGCCCATTCTCCACCTCTGTCTGTTCTTGCCCATTCTCCCCTGCTCTGTCTGTTCTTGCCCATTCTCCCCTGCTCTGTCTGTTCTTGCCCATTCTCCACCTCTGTCTGTTCTTGCCCATTCTCCACCTCTGTCTGTTCTTGCCCATTCTCCACCTCTGTCTGTTCTTGCCCATTCTCCCCTGCTCTGTCTGTTCTTGCCCATTCTCCCCTGCTCTGTCTGTTCTTGCCCATTCTCCACCTCTGTCTGTTCTTGCCCATTCTCCCCTGCTCTGTCTGTTCTTGCCCATTCTCCCTCTGTCTGTTCTTGCCATTCCCCTCTGTCTGTTCTTGCCCATTCTCCACCTCTGTCTGTTCTTGCCCATTCTCCACCTCTGTCTGTTCTTGCCCATTCTCCACCTCTGTCTGTTCTTGCCCATTCTCCCCTGCTCTGTCTGTTCTTGCCCATTCTCCCCTGCTCTGTCTGTTCTTGCCCATTCTCCCCTGCTCTGTCTGTTCTTGCCCATTCTCCCCTGCTCTGTCTGTTCTTGCCCATTCTCCACCTCTGTCTGTTCTTGCCCATTCTCCACCTCTGTCTGTTCTTGCCCATTCTCCACCTCTGTCTGTTCTTGCCCATTCTCCCCTGCTCTGTCTGTTCTTGCCCATTCTCCCCTGCTCTGTCTGTTCTTGCCCATTCTCCACCTCTGTCTGTTCTTGCCCATTCTCCCCTGCTCTGTCTGTTCTTGCCCATTCTCCCCTGCTCTGTCTGTTCTTGCCCATTCTCCCCTGCTCTGTCTGTTCTTGCCCATTCTCCACCTCTGTCTGTTCTTGCCCTTTCTCCACCTCTTTCTGTTCTTGCCCATTCTCCACCTCTTTCTGGTCTTGCCCTTTCTCCACCTCTTTCTGTTCTTGCCCATTCTCCCCTGCTCTGTCTGTTCTTGCCCATTCTCCACCTCTGTCTGTTCTTGCCCATTCTCCACTTCTGTCTGTTCTTGCCCATTCTCCACTTCTGTCTGTTCTTGCCCATTCTCCACCTCTGTCTGTTCTTGCCCATTCTCCACCTCTGTCTGTTCTTGCCCATTCTCCACCTCTGTCTGTTCTTGCCCATTCTCCACCTCTTTCTGGTCTTGCCCTTTCTCCACCTCTTTCTGTTCTTGCCCTTTCTCCACCTCTGTCTGGTCTTGCCCATTCTCCACCTCTGTCTGTTCTTTCCCATTCTCCACCTCTTTCTGGTCTTGCCCTTTCTCCACCTCTGTCTGTTCTTGCCCATTCTCCACCTCTTTCTGGTCTTGCCCTTTCTCCACCTCTTTCTGTTCTTGCCCATTCTCCACCTCTTTCTGGTCTTGCCCATTCTCCACCTCTGTCTGTTCTTGCCCATTCTCCACCTCTGTCTGTTCTTGCCCATTCTCCACCTCTTTCTGGTCTTGCCCTTTCTCCACCTCTTTCTGTTCTTGCCCATTCTCCACCTCTTTCTGGTCTTGCCCTTTCTCCACCTCTTTCTGTTCTTGCCCATTCTCCACCTCTTTCTGGTCTTGCCCTTTCTCCACCTCTTTCTGTTCTTGCCCATTCTCCACCTCTTTCTGGTCTTGCCCATTCTCCACCTCTGTCTGTTCTTGCCCATTCTCCACCTCTGTCTGTTCTTGCCCATTCTCCACCTCTTTCTGTTCTTGCCCATTCTCCACCTCTGTCTGTTCTTGCCCATTCTCCACCTCTTTCTGTTCTTGCCCATTCTCCACCTCTTTCTGTTCTTGCCCATTCTCCACCTCTGTCTGTTCTTGCCCATTCTCCACCTCTGTCTGTTCTTGCCCATTCTCCACCTCTGTCTGTTCTTGCCCATTCTCCACCTCACCCATTCTCCACCTCTGTCTGTTCTTGCCCATTCTCCACCTCTTTCTGTTCTTGCCCATTCTCCCCTGCTCTGTCTGTTCTTGCCCATTCTCCACCTCTGTCTGTTCTTGCCCATTCTCCACCTCTGTCTGTTCTTGCCCATTCTCCACCTCTGTCTGTTCTTGCCCTTTCTCCACCTCTGTCTGTTCTTGCCCATTCTCCACCTCTGTCTGTTCTTGCCCATTCTCCACCTCTGTCTGTTCTTGCCCATTCTCCACCTCTGTCTGTTCTTGCCCATTCTCCACCTCTGTCTGTTCTTGCCCATTCTCCACCTCTGTCTGTTCTTGCCCATTCTCCACCTCTGTCTGTTCTTGCCCATTCTCCACCTCTGTCTGTTCTTGCCCATTCTCCACCTCTGTCTGTTCTTGCCCATTCTCCACCTCTGTCTGTTCTTGCCCATTCTCCACCTCTGTCTGTTCTTGCCCTTCTCCACCTCTGTCTGTTCTTGCCCATTCTCCACCTCTGTCTGTTCTTGCCCATTCTCCACCTCTGTCTGTTCTTGCCCATTCTCCACCTCTGTCTGTTCTTGCCCATTCTCCACCTCTGTCTGTTCTTGCCCATTCTCCACCTCTGTCTGTTCTTGCCCATTCTCCACCTCTGTCTGTTCTTGCCCATTCTCCACCTCTGTCTGTTCTTGCCCATTCTCCACCTCTGTCTGTTCTTGCCCATTCTCCACCTCTGTCTGTTCTTGCCCATTCTCCACCTCTGTCTGTTCTTGCCCTTTCTCCACCTCTGTCTGTTCTTGCCCATTCTCCACCTCTGTCTGTTCTTGCCCATTCTCCACCTCTGTCTGTTCTTGCCCATTCTCCACCTCTGTCTGTTCTTGCCCATTCTCCACCTCTGTCTGTTCTTGCCCATTCTCCACCTCTGTCTGTTCTTGCCCATTCTCCACCTCTGTCTGTTCTTGCCCATTCTCCACCTCTGTCTGTTCTTGCCCATTCTCCACCTCTGTCTGTTCTTGCCCATTCTCCACCTCTGTCTGTTCTTGCCCATTCTCCACCTCTTTCTGTTCTTGCCCATTCTCCACCTCTGTCTGTTCTTGCCCATTCTCCACCTCTGTCTGTTCTTGCCCATTCTCCACCTCTGTCTGTTCTTGCCCATTCTCCACCTCTGTCTGTTCTTGCCCATTCTCCACCTCTGTCTGTTCTTGCCCATTCTCCACCTCTTTCTGTTCTTGCCCATTCTCCACCTCTGTCTGTTCTTGCCCATTCTCCACCTCTGTCTGTTCTTGCCCATTCTCCACCTCTGTCTGTTCTTGCCCATTCTCCACCTCTGTCTGTTCTTGCCCATTCTCCACCTCTGTCTGTTCTTGCCCATTCTCCACCTCTGTCTGTTCTTGCCCATTCTCCACCTCTGTCTGTTCTTGCCCATTCTCCACCTCTGTCTGTTCTTGCCCATTCTCCACCTCTGTCTGTTCTTGCCCATTCTCCACCTCTGTCTGTTCTTGCCCATTCTCCACCTCTGTCTGTTCTTGCCCATTCTCCACCTCTGTCTGTTCTTGCCCATTCTCCACCTCTGTCTGTTCTTGCCCATTCTCCACCTCTGTCTGTTCTTGCCCATTCTCCACCTCTGTCTGTTCTTGCCCATTCTCCACCTCTGTCTGTTCTTGCCCATTCTCCACCTCTGTCTGTTCTTGCCCATTCTCCACCTCTGTCTGTTCTTGCCCATTCTCCACCTCTGTCTGTTCTTGCCCATTCTCCACCTCTGTCTGTTCTTGCCCATTCTCCACCTCTGTCTGTTCTTGCCCATTCTCCACCTCTGTCTGTTCTTGCCCATTCTCCACCTCTGTCTGTTCTTGCCCTTTCTCCACCTCTGTCTGTTCTTGCCCATTCTCCACCTCTGTCTGTTCTTGCCCATTCTCCACCTCTGTCTGTTCTTGCCCATTCTCCACCTCTGTCTGTTCTTGCCCATTCTCCACCTCTGTCTGTTCTTGCCCATTCTCCACCTCTGTCTGTTCTTGCCCATCTCCACCTCTGTCTGTTCTTGCCCATTCTCCACCTCTGTCTGTTCTTGCCCATTCTCCACCTCTGTCTGTTCTTGCCCATTCTCCACCTCTTTCTGTTCTTGCCCATTCTCCACCTCTGTCTGTTCTTGCCCATTCTCCACCTCTTTCTGTTCTTGCCCATTCTCCACCTCTTTCTGTTCTTGCCCATTCTCCACCTCTATCTGTTCTTGCCCATTCTCCACCTCTGTCTGTTCTTGCCCATTCTCCACCTCTTTCGGTTCTTGCCCATTCTCCACCTCTTTCTGGTCGTTTTCCAGCTTCTTTTTCTTCAGCCTCTACTCACCTTCCTCCTCCAGTGCACACTGCTGCACAGACTTCTGCTTTCAGCTTTCTGCAATCTTCTCTGATGGCTCCTCCCTTTGCCTGTAGTCTTACTCTTACTTTGGCTTGTTTTCCAACTTTTTAAAATCATTTTCCATCACCGTCTTTCCCATTTTCATCTCCTTTCCTGATTTTTTTTCCTGCTGCCTACTTTTTCCCCATTCTCACTCCACCCGCAGCAGCTTCTTGTCATTATCATTTGGGCCATCTCCCCACCCCTAGCCCCATCATTTGGGCCATCTCCCCACCCCTAGCCCCATGATTTGGGCCATCTTCCCACCCCTAGCCCCAACATTTGGGCCATCTTCCCACCCCTAGCCCCATCATTTGGGCCATCTTCCCACCCCTAGCCCCATCATTTGGGCCATCTTCCCACCCCTAGCCCCATCTTCCCACCCCTAGCCCCATCATTTGGGCCATCTCTCCACCCCTAGCCCCATCATTTGGGCCATCTTCCCACCCCTAGGCCATCTCCCACCCTAGCCCATCATTTGGGCCATCTCCCACCCCTAGCCCCATCATTTGGGCCATCTCCCACCCTAGCCCATCATTTGGGCCATCTCCCCACCCCTAGCCCCATCATTTGGGCCATCTTCCCACCCCTAGCCCCATCTTCCCACCCCTAGCCCCATCATTTGGGCCATCTCCCCACCCCTAGCCCCATCATTTGGGCCATCTCCCCACCCCTAGCCCCATCTTCCCACCCCTAGCCCCATCATTTGGGCCATCTTCCCACCCCTAGCCCCATCATTTGGGCCATCTTCCCACCCCTAGCCCATCATTGGGCCATCTCCCACCCCTAGCCCCATCATTTGGGCCATCTTCCCACCCCTAGCCCCATCATTTGGGCCATCTTCCCACCCCTAGCCCCATCTTCCCACCCCTAGCCCCATCATTTGGGCCATCTTCCCACCCCTAGCCCCATCATTTGGGCCATCTCCCACCCCTAGCCCCATCATTTGGGCCATCTTCCCACCCCTAGCCCCATCATTTGGGCCATCTTCCCACCCCTAGCCCCATCTTCCCACCCCTAGCCCCATCATTTGGGCCATCTTCCCACCCCTAGCCCCATCATTTGGGCCATCTTCCCACCCCTAGCCCCATCATTTGGGCCATCTTCCCACCCCTAGCCCCATCTTCCCACCCCTAGCCCCATCATTTGGGCCATCTTCCCACCCCTAGCCCCATCATTTGGGCCATCTTCCCACCCCTAGCCCCATCATTTGGGCCATCTTCCCACCCCTAGCCCCATCATTTGGGCCATCTTCCCACCCCTAGCCCCATCATTTGGGCCATCTTCCCACCCCTAGCCCCATCATTTGGGCCATCTCCCCACCCCTAGCCCCATCATTTGGGCCATCTCCCACCCCTAGCCCCATCATTTGGGCCATCTTCCCACCCCTAGCCCCATCATTTGGGCCATCTCCCACCCCTAGCCCCATCATTTGGGCCATCTTCCCACCCCTAGCCCCATCATTTGGGCCATCTCCCCACCCCTAGCCCCATCATTTGGGCCATCTTCCCACCCCTAGCCCCATCATTTGGGCCATCTTCCCACCCCTAGCCCCATCTTCCCACCCCTAGCCCCATCATTTGGGCCATCTTCCCACCCCTAGCCCCATCATTTGGGCCATCTCCCACCCCTAGCCCCATCATTTGGGCCATCTTCCCACCCCTAGCCCCATCATTTGGGCCATCTTCCCACCCCTAGCCCCATCATTTGGGCCATCTTCCCACCCCTAGCCCCATCTTCCCACCCCTAGCCCCATCATTTGGGCCATCTTCCCACCCTAGCCCCATCTTTTGGGCCATCTTCCCACCCCTAGCCCCATCATTTGGGCCATCGCCCACCCTAGCCCCATCTTCCCACCCCTAGCCCCATCATTTGGGCCATCTTCCCACCCCTAGCCCCATCTTCCACCCCTAGCCCCATCTTCCCACCCCTAGCCCCATCATTTGGGCCATCTTCCCACCCCTAGCCCCATCTTCCCACCCCTAGCCCCATCATTTGGGCCATCTTCCCACCCCTAGCCCCATCATTTGGGCCATCTTCCCACCCCTAGCCCCATCTTCCCACCCCTAGCCCCATCATTTGGGCCATCTTCCCACCCCTAGCCCCATCTTCCCACCCCTAGCCCCATCATTTGGGCCATCTTCCCACCCCTAGCCCCATCTTCCCACCCCTAGCCCCATCTTCCCACCCCTAGCCCCATCATTTGGGCCATCTTCCCACCCCAAGCCCCATCATTTGGGCCATCTCCCACCCCTAGCCCATCTTCCCACCCCTAGCCCCATCCTCCCACCCCTAGCCCCATCTTCCCACCCCTAGCCCCATCTTCCCACCCCTAGCCCCATCATTTGGGCCATCTTCCCACCCCTAGCCCCATCTTTTGGGCCATCTTCCCACCCCTAGCCCCATCTTCCCACCCTAGCCCCATCATTTGGGCCATCTTCCCACCCCTAGCCCCATCATTTGGGCCATCTTCCCACCCTAGCCCCATCATTTGGGCCATCTTCCCACCCCTAGCCCCATCTTTTGGGCCATCTTCCCACCCCTAGCCCCATCTTCCCACCCCTAGCCCCATCTTCCCACCCCTAGCCCCATCATTTGGGCCATCTCCCCACCCCTAGCCCCATCTACCCGCCCCTAGCCCCATCTACCCGCCCCTAGCCCCATCTTCCCACCCCTAGCCCCATCATTTGGGCCATCTTCCCACCCCTAGCCCCATCATTTGGGCCATCTTCCCACCCCTAGCCCCATCTTTTGGGCCATCTTCCCACCCCTAGCCCCATCATTTGGGCCATCTTCCAACCCCTAGCCCCATCTTCCCACCCCTAGCCCCATCATTTGGGCCATCTTCCCACCCCTAGCCCCAGCATTTGGGCCATCTCCCCACCCCTAGCCCCATCTTCCCACCCCTAGCCCCATCATTTGGGCCATCTTCCCACCCCTAGCCCCATCTTCCCACCCCTAGCCCCATCATTTGGGCCATCTTCCCACCCCTAGCCCCATCTTCCCACCCCTAGCCCCATCATTTGGGCCATCTTCCCACCCCTAGCCCCATCATTTGGGCCATCTTCCCACCCCTAGCCCCATCTTCCCACCCCTAGCCCCATCTTCCCACCCCTAGCCCCATCTTCCCACCCCTAGCCCCATCATTTGGGCCATCTTCCCACCCCTAGCCCCATCAACTCTAGCCCCACCCTCCCTCCATCTGTTCAAGATATTTCCCTCCATTTTCCTGTCTTCTTCATTACATCTTTTACTCTGTATTCTCCTCCACTTAGTGTCTTTGTCTTCTTACATCTGTCTCCATGCCTGCCTGCCGGCCTGCCTGCCCCTCTCTCTCTCTCTCTCTCTCTCTCTCTCTCTCTCTCTCTCTCTCTCTCTCTCTCTCTCTCCTTTTTCTCGATTGTTAATGAAATGATTCGTGCAGATTGTCCTGTATGATAAATTTGTAATGGGCTGGAGGTCCTGTAAATAAAATGTTCAGTTCAGTTCAGTTTTCCTTTTTCTTCTTTCCCGCCCTTCTCTCTCTCCCCTTCCAGTCCCACCCCCTCCTCTCTCTCTCCCTCCCCATCCCTCAACTCAGATCTCCCTGTTCATTTATTGGTTGACAGTTTCATTTTCAAACAGTAATTGGATGCTTAATTCTTTGGGACAATGAAAGAAATTGTTGTAACTGACTTTTGCAGACTGAAGGAGATTGGTCCACGGATGACCTTGGAACTCGTCAAGATTGAGGATGGGGTCAATGAGGGCAAAGTGATGTACCACAAGTATGTGCAGAAGTCTCCAGAGGAAATTGCAGCCACAGAGAGGAGGAGAGCCAAGAGAAGGTAGCAATGACGTTTTTTTCAGTGAGTGGGCGGAATGTGTGCGGTGCACTGAGCTGACTGCTCCAGATTGATATGTGAATATTTGCCTGCAGATTTTCCCTTGAACTATTTTTGTTGCAGCTTGTCTAACACTGATTTGATGAAGGGAAGTGTGATGTATGCAAGCTGTAATCTGTATGTAGTCGTCCCCAGTTGATGGTTCTGTCTTGATTTGTCAGGTTATAAAAGCCTGTCTAAGTGGTTCATGTTATTTTGAAAGATTTCGTTCCTGTGTAGAATTAATTCACTTGCATTTGGCAGCAATGTTGTTGTGTGCCTGTGTTTCTATTTGGATGAACTAGATCCATTCATCCAGATGTGTTTACAGGAAAAATACACGTGGTTTAAATTATTGTATTGCAATTTTATTTTTCTACTCTTTTTATGTCAATACATTTGTGTGCTTATATATTAAAGTTGAAGAATATTTTTTCCAATGAAAAGCTGGAAATCAGTCCCTTCATTCCATGTGCCACTGCACTTGTAGAGAGAGAACTAATCTTTTGGCATATGAATCTGTGCACTCTTGCACTTCCATTCCCATCATATGCTCGAGAATACTAATTGTCAGGTATATTATTAAGAACAATTATTCTGTACTTTAATCCCATAAAAACATCTGCATGACCCTAGGCAACAGTCTAAATCCAGTTCTAATTTTCAAGGCTGGCCTAAACCTGCACTGAGACAGCATCATGTCATACATTTAAGGTTTGCCCCAAAATGTAGTCCAAGCTGTATGCCGCTGTTGTGTGTTGTGCAAAAGGCCTTTGGTTCCTACAAAAACAGAGACTGGTGAGTGAGGAGCTTCAGCAATTGCACGTAAGGACTGTTCCCAGGGTGCCCCTGTACTGATGGGAAGCCTGACCAGCATCATTCTAGTTCACTAGAGATTTCGCCTACCGGCGAAAGTGTCTCTAGCCCAGTTGGCATCACGTGATGGAAGGTTTTTGTCCAATTTATGCAAATGGAGGTCACACGAGAGGCTTGTGCGATAGCCTATCTGCTCCCTGACATACGCCGATAAAGTAGTTCTAAGACTATTTCACACAAAACTCATAACTTACTCTTGTTGAGGTAATAAACAAGCGTTTATTCGATGAAATAAAATATTTGCGTTGAAATGGAAACAAGTTTTGACATCTGAATGATTTCTGTAAAAAGTGGAGAGAGAAATAGTATCAGAACGAACTATTTTGGGTGCAATGCTGTAACACAAAGGGTCAAGTCTATTACGCATTCATTGCAAACTGTGCCAGAGTCAATACCGACTCAGGTTCATAGAATGGATAAGCATAGCTTTTCCCTTCACTGCAGTTGACGTTAGTAACTCTAATCTGCTTCTTTCAGGGTGCTGAAGGCTAAGAGGAAAAAGGCCCAGGAGGAAAATGTGCAGAAGAAGAAGGCAGCCAGGGAGAAACACAAGCAGAAGTCCTTGGAAGGCATAAAGAGGAAGATGTCTGCTGGTAGGGAAACGGCTCTATATAAACTCAGAGACAACTGCTAGTGTGAAGTGTCATGTCATGTGTCTTTGTCTCTGTCGCTTTCTCTCTCAGTTTCTCTGTCGCTGTCTCTCTTTCTCTCTCTCTCTCTCTCTCTTTCTCTCTTTCTCTCTCTCTCTCTCTCTCTCTCTCTCTCTCTCTCTCTCTCTCTCTCTCTCTCTCTCTCTCTCTCTCCCCTCCCCCTCCCCCTCCCCCCTTTCTCTACCACCAACCCCCCCATCCTCCTCTCTCTCCCCACCCTCACCCCCCACCCTTCCCTCTCCCCCAACTATTTTTCTCCCACTCTCACCACCCTCCCCTCCCCTCCCCCTTCTCCCCTCCCCCTTCTCCCCTCCCCTCCCCTCCTGAGGGTTGAAAAGTTCTGATATATATAAACAAGACTACATGGTAATATGATTTATAAAACAGGTTTCGTGTGTTTCACATGATAAGTACTGCACACTGTGTATGTATAACCTATTTTATTCACTGAAAAAAGTCAATGCTAAGTTGCATTTTGAGCAGGAGCTTGGTCTTTGCTTTATATTTTTGTTTATATTTAGCAACAGAGGGACTGCATCTGAGAACTGCCTGTAATTTAGAGAGCTCTTTTCACTTTTGTATGTGCATTTTTAGTAACACAAGTTGTGGTTGTCCCTTTCTTGGAGTGTGGTATTTTTTTAAAAATAATAGATATTTTGATTTAGCCGTCGTTTCTCCTTGTGTGTGCATCATGCCTGTGCTGTTGCCAGTGGGACACAGCAGGAATGGATGAACTTGTTCACAGCAGTTGCTTAATAAAATTTCTATCTGCAGCTGACAAGTCTGAGGTGCCAGAGCTGTCTGAAGATGACGATGAAGAGTACTACAGACAGGAGGTGGAGGAGGAGCCAGAACCAGGTATGTGGGGTGATTCAGTTCAGTGCTGAAATGCTGTTTGTTTCTGCAACACATGACAGAGGCAAACGCTGCCCAGAAACTTAGCAGTGTGGTCTGTCACGTACACAGCAGCCAGCCCTAGGTCTTGTTCAACCGTGGGTCGCCTGCTTTCTTAATTGTGGAACCTGACAAGGGGCTTCCAGCCAATCTCCTCTTTGCTTTAATTACATTTGTAAGCATATGGAAAGAGACTACTGAGAACAGTGCGTTTGAAAATCTGCATCAAACAGTATTAGTTTCAATTTATTGACACTCACGTAGAGTTATTATTTCCATGCATTTGCAAGAGTAGACTCGTGCCCCTTTTCACAAGAAAAGACAAAGAAACTTAATGTTTACCCCTGCATTTTGTACTGTGCATGAACAGTAATATTGTCTCCCTCCTCATATCAAATGCCTTTATCAAAGAGAATGACTCATTCAATTTGATATTTTCATTTCAGAGTTGTTCCCTAAGAAGAGGAAGAAGTCGGCAGCTCCAGAGAGGAAGCAGAAGAGAAAGAAGACAAAGCATTGGAAATGAGTGGATGTGGAGACTGCAGCCTGGCATGGGTGTGGACAACAAGTACTTGAGAAAGCACTGGATTTCATCAGGAACTGGATTGGACAACCGTCCAGATATTGTGGATGATCACAGCAGTGCTTGACGAGTCTACTGTACCAACTGACCAGATGGGGGGATTTCATGGAGGAATGATCAAGCACATGTTGGGAAAACTAGGAAAGTCAAGGAACTGATGTGGAGTTTCCACTTATTGTCAACTTGGGAAACTTGCTGCAGAACTTTTGGAAACTTGAAAGTTGGTAGTGAGAAAGACATTGCCTTCATGCAGTAGAAGCAGAGCTGCTGTGTACTAAGATCTGATTACAGATGTTGAGGCAAGCAGTAGATGTGGTTTGATTTTCAGGAAACAATGAGACTGCATGGAATTCGGAATTGATAATTTTTTAATGACTATTACAAGTTTCAGACCATAGTAGCCTATAGTTATGACTAAATCTGAAGCGATGATGCTATACTTCTAGCTGGAGTGAAGATTTAACGCCAAACTCCAAGGGCTACACAAGTACAAAATAATTGTATCTATGATAAGAAAGATCAAGCGACATAGAGCTGTTAGGCAAGGACACAGGTAAACCCAGTTGCAGGATTGAATTGTTGCCCTAAAAAGCAGGGGGGAAAGAAAGTTTTGATGGCAGAACTTGCAATGAAAAAGTTGATTGGGCTGAATTAATGTTTGGGATGCTTCCAAACACACAATGATGATGAAAAGTGTGGAGATATCTCCAACCTGACAAGCGTAAAGCCTTGTGTCATCTATGAAGGCTCAGCCTTTGTATCAGCTCATATTTTTAAAGCAAATATAAGAATTTACAGTGGCCCAGTGCTGTACTGATGGAAGTCTTCCCCCTCTTTTGCTTTTGAAGCATACTGATGACCTGCTGCAGATTACAGTACACGAGTACTACAGGCCTTACAGGTTTGGCTGAGCTAGAATGGGCACTTCTTTTGTTAGAAAAAAGTGTCCAGTGCAGGTCTGCTTTCTAATAATGGTTTTCATTCTTCATGCTGAAAGAAAACTGTGTGTGTGAATATTTGAGGAATGCATGAAACTTGAAGAGATGTACAGAAATCCTAATTGATGTGCTAAAACTGCTTTCCACATACTACTGTATCATGATGCCAATAAATTGTTTGTCATGATTCAAGATGGCTAAGTTTTTGCTTTTTCCTCGTGTAAATGTTCACCATGCCAAGTAGAGGTTTTATTCCACAGTTTTGTTTTTGTAACATCCCTACGACTTTCTGTGGTTACTTGGTACTACTGCCTTCTCATTCAAACATGCAGGCGTTATCCATGTCCTGCAGACTGTGTCTGTTGAGAGGGTGTCCACAGCACAAGCAGTGCAACATGTCGGTGTTGGCTATTATTCCATGTTGCAATTTTCACTAGAGGAACCTAGTTTGTGTCAAACAGTTTACATTTCTTCTTTGCTGTTATTTCACAAGGACTCCTTTCTTCGGAATTCCTCTCAGAATCTGTGAGCAGCCTAGATCTGGAAATGTCATAAGTTGGCACCACACAGTTTCAAATAAATGACAGACAGCATTTCCACAGCTGTACTTTCTTGGCTGTATTATCTCTATCTCCACAAGCCCCCTGTGGGTTAGGGGTAAGAACTGACCCAACGCGTCTCCCAACGCGATTCGAAAGAGCGAATAACTAGGGACACCGTGACTTTGCGTTAACCCCAAACTGTTCTAGTGATCTTTGTGCTTGATGGTCTTACATAGCCACAAAGGCTGATAGGCCGTAAAATACTATCCATCCATCCATCCATCCCTATCACCACAAAGGGTCGATATCACCCTGTTGCATGTATTCACTTCCAGTCACAGCAGTTATTTCAGCCTTTCAATTGCAAGGTTGGAGTTATCCCTGCCTCTGCAATCATTCTAGTTTGATAAAGTGCAAGGACAGATTTTCTGTGGAGGCAAAACAGTATGAGTAACAACACATTAGGGCTGCATAAAATCCCATTTTATTTCTGAATATTATCCCTTTGTCAAATGATATACTCATAACATTTTGTTAATAAACAAAAGACTGCATATCACAAATTTATCCTATATTCAGCTGCAAATATTAATACTAGTTCATGTAGGTTTTGAAGTGGTCATGAAGAAAATCTTAAATTTCATGGATACAAATAATTCCATTTGGAAGAAATGGCACGTCAAAGTTTATATTTCATCTAAATAAGTAGCAGCCAAATCAAGACGCCTACAAAACGCTGTGCTGATGATAGCAATACATAACAAGAATGATATTTAACAACTTTTCCCCCATAACCATAATACCGATGCAAATAGCTTTAACACAAAGAAATAAAATGTGTACAACAGTTGCCAGTAAATGCAAATGAAACGCTTTTGTACCTGCTGACCCACAGTAAAAGCCAATGCATAAGATGGAAACCAAGCCAACAAACATTTTATTGCATGCACCCCAACACCCACCCACAGCATAGTGGTCCATCAATATTGACATCATTGTTGATGATTGCAGCCTGAACTAGGATGCACAGAACCTGTAGCAAAAGAGCAGACTTAAGTCCAAATCGTGTGTGTGTGTGTGCATGTGTGTGTTTGTGTGTGTGTGTGCATATGTGTTTGTGTGTGTGTGCTTGTGTGTGTGTGTGCATGTGTGTGTGTGTTTGTGTGTGTGTGCATGTGTGTGTTTGTGTGTGTGCTGCAGTGAGCCATTTTTGCAGTCACCATTTGTTGTCAAGACAAGCAAACATTGATCTTTGAATTGAGTCACCACCTCTCTATAAGTTGCTCTCCATGAAAGGCTTGTTTTCCCCAACAGACTGTCTCATCAGTACTACGCGCCTCTAATGATGTTTTGAGGCACTCTTTGTAACATTAAGAGGTTCTTCAGCCTTTTGTTATCCATTGACAATCTCAGAATAGATTACTAATGCAGATATACACATGAGCATGCAAGCGCGCGTGCACACACACACACACACACACACACACATGCTGAACATATGAAGAGCTTAAAACCGATTTGTTTATTTTTCTGCATTAGACATATTACAAACTAGTATAAATCAAGCATATGATTATTGCACTACATTATATAAACAAAAATATACATAGCGTGTAACATTTTACCTATAAATAAAAATCTTTTTAAAACACAAATGTTAAAAATCAAATCAAAACCCATGCCCACAATATTAGTCCTTCCGGGTAACAGAAAACCATCAACTCAGAAATTAATAAGAGGAGGTATCCATATTGACATAGTAGACTGTAACCATTATCCCTTCCTCTACAATCACAGTCCCACAGAGACCAAATGTGATCTGCTCTTCCAAAGCCTGGCTGAAGCTAACAAGCAACAAATCTAATTCATGAGAGGTTGGTAGATTTTTTAAAGGATGACTTCTTTGGCTTTTAGCAAAGCCCTCCAAACTATTTTCTAATGCACATTTCCTTACTGTCAAACTTGCATAGTTGAAACTTTCATTCCACTAGAGTACTGAAAGGGGGAAGGGGGGAGGGGGGCGGGGGGAGGAGAGCGATTAACTTATCACACCCTTTTTACCATAGAAAATGTTCAGCATATGAAAAAGTTGGGAAAAGTGGGCAGATTTTTTGTTTAACTCCAAGACAGGTTATAGCAACAATAAATTGTTGAAAATCTTTAAAACTGTATCCTTCTCATCTATGGTATTGTCCCAACTGCTGAAGTAAAAATCTAATTCATGGGAGGTTGGTAGACTTTTTAAAGGATGGCTTCTTTGGCTTTTAGCAAAGCCGTCCAAACTATTTTCTTATGCACATTTCCTTACTTATTACAATTGTATCAAAAGAACACAGTATCCTAATCTGAGAGAGCTCTTTTTGCCTTATAAAATTAAATGAACAAACAATACAAGTTCTGCCAACTTCAGCCTGGTTTTGAGAGAACTGATTTGCAATTGTAAGTTCTTGTCACTCATAAATGCCAGATCCCACACAATAAACATAGCACCCACTCACAAACTCCCATCACAATACTATGCTAAAGTAATATTCATCATCATGAACTCCCATCACACCACTATGCAAATGTAATGTTCATTACCATTAATGAAATCCATGACCCCTGATCAAATAGACACCACCATAACTGGTATCTGTTAGCACAGAGAAAGAAAAGAAAACCATGCATGACAGACATTGATACCGAATCTGGTATGAGAGTGGATAAAGATCACCACTCTCTCTGTACACTCTTTTCCCATGCAAACATTCCATGGTATATTACAGCAAAATATGAAACTTCTATTCTCATAAATACATGTACTTGGTCAGGAACAAAATGTTTCTATGAAAACTATTGAACAAATAAAAATGTTCATGTATGTGTATGTGCGAGTGTGTGTGTGTATACATGTGTGTGCATGTGCGTGTGTGTGCATGAGAGAGGATTTCACTCACTATAAAAACTGTCAAAATGTCAACTTTTGGTGATTTTGACTTATGAGCATTTTTGAGTTGTTTCAACCCTCTGCAATGTAATTCCAATAGTCTCTCTATTTAAAACATGCTAAAAAAAATGTAAAAATGCAAAGAAAGAACCCAACCCCTTTGAGAATTTTTGCCGGCACTATTAGAAATACATAGAGGATGGAAAAAGCAAGTTTTCCCAAGGTTTCTTTTTTCACGTTTTCTCGGAAACTACTTTTTGTGAACTAGAAATTATGCAGAAAACATTCAGAGCATTGTAGAGGTCTGTAATTTTCAGGGTGTGTTCTTTATGCATGTAGCAACATCTTGTCACATGGGTTTGTGAAACGAGCCCCTAGGTCAGCAGCTATACACTAAACAAGTTATAAAACTGGAGATTCTTTTGAGTAATTAAGTAAGTATCCTTTTCAAAAGTATTTGGAATTTTCCCAAAAGTTTGTGACAAGTTTTAGATATTAAAATAACAAATCTAAAGAAACCAAAATTTTAATTTTGCTGTATATAGATTCTGAGCTGTACATTTTGAAAAAAGATAGAAAATTGAGTGTTATTTTAATAATTAACATATGACCTACTTTTTTTTCCATTGAGCAAAAGTGGTTTTCACTTATCTTCATGTATATCTTTGAATTGCCATACATGAAAGTTTTCAAACTCATTGCAGTTAAAAAATTGTCTCCCTTACCCATGTCTCCCCTAAAAACCTATTCAAGGTCCTCAATAACATGGTAGCTAAATCTGCTATTACCATCCATTCCTGAATAAAACTGGAAAGCAAATGTTTATAAATCACACCATTCTCACTCTTGAGCTTATAAAAATTACAAGTCTACATTAAAATGTTTTGTTCATCCTTTTTTTAACCACAGTCATTAGCAGAAGACAGTTACAAAAATCCGGCAGTACAAAGGTAATGAACACCATCCATTCATAACTAAAACAGGGAAGGAAATGTTTAAAATCACAATAAACTCAAATTTTATATCACAGGTATTAGACGCTTACATCAGCAAGATTTGATGTTGGATAGTCATAAAAAATTTGGTCAATACATTTTGGGCATTATTTGTGTTAACATTAAATCCTGTTGTTCAATGCTTGGTATTAAATCTGTCACCTGATGTAGAAGTCAATACTTTGAAACATGTAAAATTAATTTGGTGAGGCATTTTCTTTATCTGGTGCACATAGAATCTGTAATATGGTTGCAATGCTATCAATGTGAATACTTATGAAAGATCCTTCCCATGATCCGTAAAGAAATTAAAGTATTGCCTGTCAGAAACTCCATTATATAATGTATATTCTATAGTTGTATTCGATCTCATTACATTGACTATTTTTCTAAATAATAAGCACCTACATTGCTAGTTGTTTACTTGGTGAGATTCAAACGCGTTATAATTGTATTGACTGTAACTGTTTTACTGTGAGGATCATATTTGTTCTCCTTTTAGAATATCTTAAACATGTATATATTAATTCCTGTAAAGTTTGAACCCTGTTAGCATTTCTTGTATATGTATCTTATTGATTTTACTTTTTAATTTTTTTTATTTAAAAAAAAAATGTTCAACACCAGAATTTTCGATTCATCACTTCTTCCCACAGTCATGACTGCCATCACAGAGGACAGAGTTGCAGAAATCCTATGGCAGAATTACTGAGAAATGGACTGGCACTACAGACGGGGCTCAAAGGAATCCCTGGTACAGGAGCTCATGTGATGGCTCCCACAGTTGGGATGCTCCAGCGCTTTGGTTCTGCTGAATTGCAGCCCTAGAGGCGGGTGTCTGGGAACTGCTAGCTGAGGCAGGGGTTCCATTTCTGCTGGCAGAAGGGTTGGTTCCTGACTGTGGGGCACCTTCTGGCTTTTGGAATCCTTGGCTCTGGGCGGCACCTGGGCCATGCTTGGTCTTCCTGTGATAACTGAGGCCTCCCAGGGTAGTGTAAATCTTGGGGCAGTGCTCACAGCTGTACAGCTTCCTTCCATCAGAGGAACAGCTGTGGAGCTTCAAGGCATTCTCGCTGTGGAAAATTTTACCACAGGTGCCACAAACACAGTCCTTGGCCTGGCAGTTTGGAAACTCCATCTGGTGCATGATTCTCTTGTGGGTGTACAGGGTGGAGGACTGGGTGAAGGACTTGGAGCACACGTCACACTGGAATGGCTTCTCCCCACTGTGGACTCGCATGTGCACCTTTAGGTCCTTGAAGGACACAAAGCTCTTGTTGCATTCCTGGCAACTGTGCTGGCGCTGGGAATGGGACTTCATGTGGGATTTGAGGTTGGACATCCATCCATAGCCCTTCCCACACACCTTGCATCGGTATGGCTTGTCCAGGCCATGGGTGTCCATGTGTGCCCTGCACTCCTCTGCTGAAGAAAAGGGCAGCCCGCAAACATCGCAGTTGTGGGCTTTGAGTGCATGCTCCTCCATGTGGGCCCAGAGATTGGCCTCCACACCAAAGGCCACACCACACACCTTGCACTGGTAGGCAGCATTCATCCGGTGGTCCTTCAGGTGCTGTTCAAACTGGGCAAGGACCATGAAATTCTTGCCACACACAGCACAGCTGTAGCTTTTCTTGGCCCTGTGTACCTCGCGCCGGTGTCTCTCGAGGGCTGTGCGCACAGGGAAGACCTTCCCACACTTGTAGCAGGTGTGTGGCCTGTTCTCGCTGTGCATTTTCAGGTGCCGCACCAGCTGGGACAGATAGGAGAAGGACCTCGAACAGGTGGAGCAAGCATGGCGCTTACTGCCATGGATCTCCCGTTCATGCCTCAGCAGTGTGGTCTCATTCTTAAAGGTTTTCCCACAAGCCGGGCACTGGACTGGCTGCTGGCCTAGGTCAGAGCCTTCCACTGTAGCCATAGGGTCCTCGTCCTGGCTCTCTGCAGAGGACTTATTACCACTCAAATTTAGGGTTTCTTCCTGTGAACTGCTGTCACTCTCAAATGATTCCATGGCCTCATGAGCTGGTGTCATTTTTGGAACTTTGATACTGAGGTCTTGAGGTTGGTCCTCCTCTCCAAAGCCGATAGCATTTGATGCTGAACGTTTGAGTGGGGCAAAGCTGCCAGGAAGATGAGGATGTTTGGAGGTCTTGCCGAGGTTTGGGGTCCTAGAAATGTGGCCGACCCTGTGGGAAAGAAGATGCTGTTGAAGGATTTCTGGCTGAATGAAAGCAGCAGGACACAAGTGACACTTGTGCATGGGTTCCTGGATGTGACACTTCATGTGTTCTTGGAGTTCTGCTGGACTGCAGAATGCCCTGTCACACACTGTGCAAGGCACTGTCTCCAGCATTGGGTGGCTGCGCCTGTGGCGGTAAAATCCTGACGATTGTCGGAACTTCTTCCCGCAGATTTCGCACTCAAAGGGGGTCTCCCCAGTGTGACACCGCATGTGATTCTTTAAGGTGGAGGGGTATGCAAAGAGCTTCTGGCAGTAGGGGCAAGCTGGATGGGAAGTTGAGTGGCTTTCAAGCTCATCCTTGCACAGGAAGAGCTTGTTGCAGACAGGACACTGGGTTTTGATGTGGCTCAAGTATTCCCTCTCAGTCTTGAAGGTTTCTCCGCAGGTGCTGCACTGCCATTTTTTCAGGCCCCCACCATCGCTGCGAGAGTCATCATCTGCATCGCTAGATATGCCTCCATTGCGATGACTTGAACCTGGTGCAACTTTGCTTTTCGGAGGGTCCCCATCAGAGAGTGTGCCCTCAGGTACTTCATCACTCTCATAGTAGCTGAGATCAAAATCTTTATAGGCCTGCACAGGCCTTCGAGATTTTCTTCTGCTGTATCTGGGCTGAGGTGTCTGAGGCTTGGCAGCTATTGTGGAGATGTGCGAAATCTGTAAAGCCTGGAAGAAACTTAATTTTTCTGCATCTGACCTCTCATCCTGTGCAGACTCAGACTGTGACTCATTTTCCTCCTCCTTTCTCTCTGGCTTTTCTGGCTGTTCAGGTTTGGCAGGCACAGGCAGTAGATCCTTCACTTTTGGAGCCACTTCAGTGCTTGATGATGAAGTTGTCTTTTTTCGACATTTCTTTTTGCTATGGCAGGTACTCACATGCTTTTTCATTTGAAAGAGAAACAAAAAGCTTTTACCACAGTGCCTGCAGTTGTGTTTCCTGCTCTCTGACAGCTGAGCAAATGCCTTCTCACCTCTGTGGCTGACAAGATGAAACTGGAAGTCTGCCGCATTCGTCAGGGAGGCATTGCAGATTCTGCAGACATAGTCATTCCCTTTCTGGTGCTTCAGCTTGTGCCTGTTGAAGTTTCCCCGCTGGCAAAATTGCCTGCCACAGATCTTGCACTGGAAAGGCTTGGATCCCGAGTGCAGGTTCAAGTGGCGCTTCAGATCCGAGACACTGGTGAAGACCTGGGGGCACATCACGCACTGGTGACAGTCCTTCCCAGAGTGGCTGCGCTGGTGTCGGACAAGGCTGAACCTCTGCTTGAACTTCTTGCTGCACAGGCTGCAGGCAAACAGGCGCTCCATGCTGTGCTTTGTCATGTGTCGACTCAAGTCTGATGGGGACTTCTGCTTTGTCCCACAAATGTAGCATTTCAGTTTCAGCTTAGAGTCCCTGAGCCTCGCAGAAGACTGGCTGGCTTTAGCAACCTTATACTCCATGATGGGTTTCTCTAACAGAGGTTGGGTTTTCGTAACATCACCAACATTAGATGAATAAACTGATTCAGTGCTACCATCTGATGATTTCAGTGACTGGTCAAGCATTTCATGTGAGCCACCAGCTGATTCCAAAGTTTTGGGTCTATCAGTTTGAGTTTCTATCACAGATTCGGCTTGGGAAAGTTCTGCCCCAGTGTCGGAGGTCTTTCTGGTGCTGTCCACACTGTGAGTTGTCAAGTGGGCATCTAAGTCCTCAGACAGATCAAAACATTTGTTGCACAAATGACAAGTATGGTGACATTTTGCCTGCACATCCAACATGTCTGCATCATCAAGTTTTGAAGTCCTCTCTCCATCTTCTGTCTCACTTGAAGCAGTTTCTGGTATTGCTTTTCTTGTGTTAGCAGTCAATGATGTCACATCAAGAGTAACGCCTCTTGATTTCTTTGAGGGAAGTCCTGCGTTCGTCTCCTGAACACCAAAATGAATGGGCAGAGCTTCCTCAACAAGGTTATCCTTGCTACCAGCACTAGTGATGGTGGCTGGTGCTTTCCTCTTGCTACCCTTGCAGCGGTGGTTGAAAAATGCCTGCTGAACCCTGAAGTCTCTCCCACACTCCTCGCAGCGGAACGGCTTCACATTGATGTCTGGGGATTCTGTTGGGGGGACCAATCTCTCTGTAGGAGTGCCTTTATCGGGAACCTGGCTCAATGAGTGGGAGAGGAGATGCTTGTTGAGGTCAGCCACACAGGTGAAGGACACAGCACAGAGCTGGCAAGACACAGTGTGTCGGCCAACATGGCGACGCATGTGACCCAGATAGTTGCCCTTCTGGCTGAAGCTCCTGCCACACTCGGCACACACATAGGGGCGGTAGCCTGTGTGGACCACTGAGTGTCTGCGCAGCTCTGACTGGCAAGTAAAGGCCTTGTTGCACAGGGGACACTTGTGCATGCGGTAGCCTGTATGGGTGCGCATGTGGCGCAGAAGGTTGGAGGACTGGGCAAAGCTCTTCCTGCAGACTGAGCACTGGTGGGGGTGGCTGTCCAGGCGGGTGTGTTGGTGCTCCTCCAGCTCAGCCAGGCTGGTCAGGCCTTGGCCGCACACCCTGCACTCCACCATTCGGCCCTTGAGTGTCAGCTCTGTCATCAGCTGGTCCAGAGAGTCCCTCACCCCAGCCATGTCCTCCCTGACCATTCCATGCAATGTGGCCACAGTTCCTGTCCCTTGCCCGGGCTCATTTCCACCTCCCTTCTTGGACATGCCCACCTCATCAGATGAGCTGGTGCCACTGACTGCTGCTTCCTTGTCAGTAGTTGTGCTTCTGCTAGACAAGTCTGTTCTACCAGCATGGCTTTGCACATGAAGATCATGTGCAAACTTCCACCTGAATGTCTTACCACAGACTTCACAACCTAATTTGTTACCATGCTGGTGTTGTTTGAGATGTTCTTTAAGGTCACTGGTAGAAAAGAAATTTTCTCCACAAAATTCACAGTAGGAAGTGCTCTTGATATGATCAGCCATGTGTGTGTCCAGCTGTTCCACTGCCTTTAACTCTTGTCCACACCAGTGGCACTCAACAGCAGTGTCAGGACTATGTTGGAACTTGTGCCTGAGGAGCTCTGTCACTGAAGAGAAGATCTCCCCACACTCGGCACAGGGAAAGGGTTTCATGATGCTCTTGATCTTATGCTCGAGTTTGTGCTCCTCCAGTAGCCTGCTGGATGAGAAGGCCTGACCACAGTTCAGGCAGGGGTGGGACAGCTGTCCGCCATGCAGGGCTAGGTGGAACAGCAGGTCTTTGGAGCTGTGCAGCTCCTTTTCGCAAACTTCACACCTGGACACAGCAAACTTGGAATGCTTCTTGATGTGATGCTCAATGCTGGCAGCGCTCCTGGAAAACTTCCCACACACTGGGCAAATGTGGTGCACCATCTTGTGGACCCTGCAGTGCTTTGAGCTGCTGAAAGTCTCGTCACATCTGTTGCACTTGATGACGTTAGCATCCTCAAAGGTGGACTTCAAATGGCGGACCACTTCTACTTTGGTGGGAAAGGTCTTGCCGCAGTCGGGACAAAGAAATGGCTTGTCTCCCTCCACCTGGTGAATGTGGGGGTTGACTTGATCAGGAAACATGAAGGTCTGCTGGCAGCCCAGACAGGTGATGGAGCCCGATCCTCTCTTGCTGGTTGAGCCGAGAGGACGGGAGCGTTGCCGCAGGTGGTGTGACCTGCTGGAGGACAGCTTCCCTGCTGATGCTATGGAGTCTCCTCCTGACAACTCGTCATCCTGCTCCAGCTCTTCGTCTTCCTCAGAATCAGTTGCATCATTCTCTGAAAGCCCAAAAATAACTGTAATTACCCATAATTCAAAGGATTGAAGAATAAATCTGCAGTTCACTATTAATGGCAAAGACATTTTCTGGATGAAATAGAACAGGTAAAGGTCTCTTTTTTAATATTGCGACTTTTCCATCCATTGATGGATGCTCAAACCACACACAATTACCCTCTGGTCATCGAGCTACCTCTTTTTATCATTCCAACACCATCTCAACTCCCTAGGGAACATGCAACCAGGCTGCGGATGAACGCGGGCCTAAATTATCTTTTACAATTTTCAAACTCAGCCCTCACAGATACCCATTTTACTTCTGGGTGGGAAGAAGCAATGTGAGTAAAGCACCTTGCTCAAGGATGCAACTTTAGAATCTGCACAGTTTCAAACACAGCACCCACTAGCCGCAAGCGACTGCAGGTTCAGCGCACTAACCACTCAGCCACAGATAGTGATGATTCTAAAGCAGGATTTAACATCTTGCTTTGCCAATTTCTTCTCTGTTTTCTGAAATATACAAATTCTTTCTTAAACATTAATATTACTGATTAGGAAATGTCACAGGAGGCATGTATTTGCTTGCAACCAAATATGTCAAAAACAGAACTTACTGAAAAGAAGAGCTGTGCAGAATGAAAAAAATTGCCTTTTCTAATTTGCATGCAGGAACTACTGAAAAACCTGACTCTTGAATTTGTGATGTTGTAGCCGGAGTTCAGAAGATACTGTAAAATCACTACAGTACATGATCTATTTGTAAACCATGAAGACAACATTCTGATGACTCTTCCCACATACTCAGTACACTTGAAAGTTAACAACATGAAGTAGTGCAGATCCTGATGTGTCACTCCCACCTCACTGCAAAGCTGTAGGTACAACAGACATGTGCCAATACCTGAACTTGTCCTGTGATGGCTGAGGTCAGAGGAGCCCACCGAGTGGTTCCTCTGGTGACGGTTCCTCACTGTGGCCCTGGAGAACCTCTTGGCACAGATGTCACACTTGTAGGGCCTCTCCCCTGTGTGGGACCTCAGGTGCTTCTGCAGCTCCGAGGGATACTGGTACATCTTCCCACACAGGCTGCAGATGCGGTGCACCAACATGTGCAGCTTCACCTCCTCAGCACAGGCAAATACTTTCTGGTGGAGAGAAAGGCACAGGATCTCTGTAGTTTTAGTTATTTCACTCCAGCAATCATATAACGTGGTTGCTGTACCTTGTGACTAGCAGTGGAAACATTCAAAACTGCATGGATCCAAGCACTGCATCCGTGGGCAATGGGCCTAGCTTGCGTTGTTGCCTCTCCCCACCCAGATGTAAAGTCAAGAATCTGTGAGTGTGAGGGCAATGAGGGCACACTGCAGTGTGATGACAGCTTGTGTGGAGCTGTGAGACAGCACTGGGTTGAAATCCTCCCTGGGGAGTGGAGGCAGTGCTGGTACCTGGCTGTGTGCATCCTGTCTTTCACTCGGCTTGTCATCAGGTGCCAGTAAGGGATCGAGCAAGAGGCCTGACGATCAGGGGTACAGTGTAAAAGTGGTTTGAGACACAGACATTGGCGACGAGTTGAAACACAGATCCAGTACATTCACCTCTTCCTTTTTACCTTTTCTTGCTGTTGAGATAATCAGTCTAAAGTATTCGCTTAAGACCTTGCGTTGTTGCCTCTCCCCACCCAGATGTAAAGTCAAGAATCTGTGAGTTTGAGGGCAATGAGGGCACACTGCAGTGTGATGACAGCTTGTGTGGAGCTGTGAGACAGCACTGGGTTGAAATCCTCCCTGGGGAGTGGAGGCAGTGCTGGTACCTGGCTGTGTGCATCCTGTCTTTCACTCGGCTTGTCATCAGGTGCCAGTAAGGGATCGAGCAAGAGGCCTGACGATCAGGGGTACAGTGTAAAAGTGGTTTGAGACACAGACATTGGCGACGAGTTGAAACACAGATCCAGTACATTCACCTCTTCCTTTTTACCTTTTCTTGCTGTTGAGATAACCAGTCTAAAGTATTCGCTTAAGACCTTCACTGGACTGGTATCTCACCACCCAGAAAATGCCATATATCCATCTTTGTTACCTTCAATACACATGTTTATACTACATCAACTGTTCATTGATGCACCAGTAAACCAAGCCTTTAGAGAAGAACATAATGATAACACCTGAAACTGTGAATACAACCAGTAGAATCTCATTTCACTTGTTGTAGACAGCATATCTAGAATTGATCATATCTACTAGACTTGCCAGAATCATTAAAACTAAAGCAAACCTCAGTCAACTTCTTATAGACCACGTGAACATATATACATATCTATCTATAATGTATATATGACATAAACTAAACACCATGGATTTCTGGGAAGATCCCACAGACATCACAACTTTCATTCTTGTTGGCACGTAAAGACGTTTAACCAACAGGTGCATCAATCGATGTTCACCAATGCATTCATGCACAATCATGCACACATTCATACCAGACAAAGTGACAAGACAGGGTCGCAGCAATTTTCCTCGATCAACATAACTTTTCTCCCATCTCTCCCGCCCCTGGGATTGAACCACGGCACAGCGCCTCGCTGCAAAGCCCAACACCTTAGCATGCTGGACCATCTACACCTCCCAAAAAAGAGGCTATCAATAGCCCAGCAGAGGCTTCGGGTTGGCTTTGAACTCATGAGGGCACAAGGGGAGAGCACTGGGATGTGGGCTGCCAGGATCTTTTTATTATGACGTAAACTAAACACCATGGATTTCTGGGAAGATCCCACAGACATCACAACTTTCATTCTTGTTGGCACGTAAAGACGTTTAACCAACAGGTGCATCAATCGATGTTCACCAATGCATTCATGCACAATCATGCACACATTCATACCAGACAAAGTGACAAGACAGGGTCGCAGCAATTTTCCTCGATCAACATAACTTTTCTCCCATCTCTCCCGCCCCTGGGATTGAACCACGGCACAGCGCCTCGCTGCAAAGCCCAACGCCTTAGCATGCTGGACCATCTACACCTCCCAAAAAAGAGGCTATCAATAGCCCAGCAGAGGCTTCGGGTTGGCTTTGAACTCATGAGGGCACAAGGGGAGAGCACTGGGATGTGGGCTGCCAGGATCTTTTTATTATGACGTAAACTAAACACCATGGATTTCTGGGAAGATCCCACAGACATCACAACTTTCATTCTTGTTGGCACGTAAAGACGTTTAACCAACAGGTGCATCAATCGATGTTCACCAATGCATTCATGCACAATCATGCACACATTCATACCAGACAAAGTGACAAGACAGGGTCGCAGCAATTTTCCTCGATCAACATAACTTTTCTCCCATCTCTCCCGCCCCTGGGATTGAACCACGGCACAGCGCCTCGCTGCAAAGCCCAACGCCTTAGCATGCTGGACCATCTACACCTCCCAAAAGAGAGGCTATCAAAGCCAACCCGAAGCCTCTGCTGGGCTATTGATAGCCTCTTTTTTGGGAGGTGTAGATGGTCCAGCATGCTAAGGCGTTGGGCTTTGCAGCGAGGCGCTGTGCCGTGGTTCAATCCCAGGGGCGGGAGAGATGGGAGAAAAGTTATGTTGATCGAGGAAAATTGCTGCGACCCTGTCTTGTCACTTTGTCTGGTATGAATGTGTGCATGATTGTGCATGAATGCATTGGTGAACATCGATTGATGCACCTGTTGGTTAAACATCTTTACGTGCCAACAAGAATGAAAGTTGTGATGTCTGTGGGATCTTCCCAGAAATCCATGGTGTTTAGTTTACGTCATAATAAAAAGATCCTGGCAGCCCACATCCCAGTGCTCTCCCCTTGTGCCCCCATGAGTTCAAAGCCAACCCAAAGCCTCTGCTGGGCTATTGATAGCCTCTTTTTTGGGAGGTGTAGATGGTCCAGCATGCTAAGGCGTTGGGCTTTGCAGCGAGGCGCTGTGCCGTGGTTCAATCCCAGGGGCGGGAGAGATGGGAGAAAAGTTATGTTGATCGAGGAAAATTGCTGCGACCCTGTCTTGTCACTTTGTCTGGTATGAATGTGTGCATGATTGTGCATGAATGCATAGGTGAACATCGATTGATGCACCTGTTGGTTAAACGTCTTTACGTGCCAACAAGAATGAAAGTTGTGATGTCTGTGGGATCTTCCCAGAAATCCATGGTGTTTAGTTTACGTCATAATAAAAAGATCCTGGCAGCCCACATCCCAGTGCTCTCCCCTTGTGCCCTCATGAGTTCAAAGCCAACCCGAAGCCTCTGCTGGGCTATTGATAGCCTCTTTTTTGGGAGGTGTAGATGGTCCAGCATGCTAAGGCGTTGGG
>JAWQFJ010024364.1:20000-32986 GCA_034096865.1 Theodoxus fluviatilis | reverse complement strand
AAAAAAACACATGTATGCATAAGACGGATGCTATTGTAGACTGCATTAGTTTATAAGCTGAGGTTCTGAGGTGGTCAACTCAGTGTATTACTTCCTTAGTTCCTGTTGTGGATGCCTGATGTGCTTCTTCTTCTCTCGAAATGAAACCTCAACAAACTTGATTTCACGTACAAAGTAAACAACTGATACTAAGACACATTACAGTACAAAATCAAAATCAATAAAAAGATTAAAAACGTGTTGATCACATGCGTTTAGATGGTGAAGTTTTTGAACTCGCTTGATTTAGATCAGCGCGAGCGATGCTCGATCGATGTAAACAGAGTGCCTCTCTCTCAAGAATGAACGAAAGAAACGATCATTTGGTCTACTGAGAGTAATACTTACCACTCTGCAGAGTTTTTGGGGTGGAACACAGCAATCAGGCCCTTTGAAGAGCACCAACAAGGAATTTTTCTTCTTTCGAAGTTTCAGGCGGCGATGTGCACGCGGAAGAAGGCCACAAGGAGAGTAGGCTGTTAGCCTCGCTGTGATTGGCTGAAACGACCCTCTCTCCCTAAAGCCTATAGTTAAGAGAACCAATGAAATTGAAGCTCTCGTACAACTTTACTTGTTGGAATTGGCAAAACAAGCAACAGATTTGGCGAAATTTGGTGAAAAAATTATTGAAATCCGAGCAGTAGATCGCGAGATATGGATTTTTAAATGTATGCATATTTAATTAGTTGTATTTTTTTTACCCCCAGTGAAAATATTGTATTTAAAAACGCTTTTTTGGTCAAGTTTGAGCTTTGATCTTTGGATTATATGTAGTTAAATGGGTAGAGATCAGTTTTATAGAAAAAAACTCATTTTGAGTAATTTTTATGAAAAATGATGTTTTTAGAGGTTGAACCTGGCCTTAATAATATAATATCGAGCTGGGGGTCATCATGGGTGTGAGCTGATCAGGTGAAAGTCAAGGACTTACAGTTCGCGTCATTATGTGACCTCGTCTAGCCCAGACTCTTCTTGATCCAATCATCACCGAGATGATGAGGTATTTTGCAAGGCCTTTGCTCACTCTCTTGGGTAAGCCCAGTGGTGTCAGGCCTGGGACTACGTGTCGGTGCACGGTTCCAAGAGAACCTATCACCAGCACAACGATCTTGGTGGAAAAACCCGCTTCACAAAGCCTGAAGTGTAGTGGCATGTATTTGTTGAACTTATGTCTATAACATGCGTCCAGAAATACATCAAAAGGATTGGACACTTCAACAATGAAAGCGACTGATTGACTATGGTCTAATACGCATAGGTCTGGTTTGCAAGTGTCTATGGCTTCTCCGTGCAGGGCCACTGGCTGATTGTGGAACACTTCACAATATTCCGTCAGCACCGACTTGGTGAGTTCCTGCAGTACGAGCTCCACACAACGATCGTGTCGCTCTATGTACAGACCCCGCAGTCTCCTACATCCATTCAGTGCATGAGAATTTGTGTCTGTACTAAATCCACACAATGAACACTCGCGCGGGTATGTTTCTGGATAGTACCTGTTGTTGACAGCGCTAGTTTCCAGCAGTTGGAGCCGACCCTTCACCACAAATCGAGTCAGTTGATCGGTGATCGCACTATTTGTCAGGTGTCCGTTGGAGCAAGTCATGTCGGCGACGGGCACGGCGTCGCGGAGTAGTCTCCCTTGTTGCTCCAGGCCGCGCCAGTGCTGTAATGATTTTTCTATGTCGTTCTTCTTCATTGCTGAGAACAGGCACTTGGAGTTGGTGAAGCGAAGAGTGATCTCGTCATCGTCCGACAATGGCATCATACATACATACATACATACATACTTACTTACATACATACTTACATGTATACATACTTGCATACATACTTACATACTTACATACATACTTACATACATAATTACTTCAAGGGTTCATCACGCCATGTGCGCGCCTCAAGTCTCACAGGTGCCCGGTTTTATTCTTGGCTGGGCAAAGGTAGTGCGAGTTGGGCAGCACTGTGGTAGGGAGTGGGACCATCGGTGAGGATTGGTGAGTGGATGGGAAGATACACACACACATACACTCTCACTCACTCACTCACTCACTCACTCACTCACTCACTCACTCACTCACTCACTCACTCACTCACTCACTCACTCACTCACTCACTCACTCACTCACTCACTCACTCACTCACTCACTCACTCACTCACTCACTCACTCGCGCACACGCACGCACACACACCCACACAAACACACATACACACACTCTCTCACTCGAGCGCGCGCGCGCGCATACACACACACACACACACACACACACACACACACACACACACGAGGAGGGGAAAGAGAGAGGGACCGACAGACACAACAGACCGAGAGGCACAGACATACCGACAGGCACAGACAGACCGACAGGCACAGACATACCGACAGGCACAGACAGACCGACAGGCACAGACATACCGACAGGCACAGACAGACCGACAGGCACAGACAGACCGACAGACACAGACAAACACAGACCGACTGACCGATAGACACAGACTGTTGGACGGATGGACGGGCGGACAGACAGACAGACAGACCGGCCGGCCGAGAGTGAGAGTGAAAGAGAGAGAGAGAGAGAGAGAGAGAGAGAGAGAGAGAGAGAGGCTGTGTAAAACAGACCCGTGTCTCTTCAAGGAGTGCAGTGGAAACCCTGAAGGCAGTGCGAGTAGCTGCTGCAAGAAGGGAAATGGAAACGTGTGCAGGGGGGGGGGGGGGAGGGGGGGGGGTGGGGGGGGGGGGGAGGGAAACGTGCGCAGGGAGGGAAATCTGGAAAACGTGCGCAGGGAGGCGAAATGGGAAACGTGTGCAGGGAGTAAGGAAATGGAAACGTGTGTGTGCAGGTGGGAAATGGAAAACGGGTGCAGGGAGGGACATGGGCAACGTGTGCATGGAGGGAGACGGAAAGTGTGCAGGTGGGGGAACTAGAACCGTGTGCAGGGAGGGACCATGCGAAAACGTGTGTACGGACGGAGGGAGAATGGAAAATCGTTGCATGTTGCAACGAGAGGGAAATGGAAAACGTTGCGCAGGGAGGGAAATGTGAGGGTAAAGGAAATGAGGAAGGGAAACGTGGTGTGTCATGGGGATGAAATAAGGAGGAAAACGGAAAATGTGAAAACGTGGTGAAGGGAGGGAAATGGAAACGTGTGCAGGGAGGGAAATGGAAACGTGTGCAGGGAGGGAAATGGAAACGTGTGCAGGGAGGGAAATGGAAACGTGTGCAGGGAGGGAAATGGAAACGTGTGCAGGGAGGGAAATGGAAACGTGTGCAGGGAGGGAAATGGAAACGTGTGCAGGGAGGGAAATGGAAACGTGTGCAGGGGGGGAAATAGAAACGTGTGCAGGGAGGGAAATGGAAACGTGTGCAGGGAGGGAAATGGAAACGTGTGTGGGGGTGGGGGTGGGGGGTGGGTGGGGGTGGAAACGTGTGCAGGGAGGGAACTGGAAACGTGTGTAGGAAGGGAAATGGAAACGATATCCCTTTGCAGCCAAGCATGGCATGTCGGACATTAAGGAAGCCTCCTGTCAGAGATGCTAGCACATCAGTTCCCAGGGAATAGTTTAATTATGGGGGAATCAGCAACAATTCTGGATTGTAGTCTGAGACCACAGCTGCCACTCAATCTGGGGGTGGGGTCAACAGGTCACCACAACGTGTTGCAACATGAGTGGCTCTTCTCCTCAGCATTGGAGTTCATCAAAAGCAACCAGAACCGGTCGGTCGCCCCTTCACTTTGGACTGAACACGCAAGCAACAGGCGCACAAGGCTCGCCTCGAAGTCCCTGCTGAGACAGAGTATTGCCCTTCAACTCGTCTCAGAGGTGCCTGACCATCAACGCTGCCGCCGTCACCCCTTTCGCTGTGAGAAGAGACCGAGTTCTGCCCCTGTAACATGAATCAGAGACGCCTGCCCACCAGTGGTGCTGCTGCCGCTATCCCTTCAGCGGTAACTGTGAACCTCTACCTTCCCCTGCAAATTCTGGACTTGAAAGTCAGTGAACTTGTGTTATATGAACACTGTTTCATCGACGAACATTCGGTGAGCAGATTTCAATAGACACATGAGATAAGTCATCCAAGTGGAACTGAGAATAAACTTTAACATTCATTAATTAAGGTTGGCCTATTTCTAAATATTCTTCTCGTGAATGCTTGATTTTTGCATGAAGATATCATAATTTGCCCTTATTTGATTAAATCATTATTATTTGATTTCTCGTGACCTTTTCTTCTAGTTTTGAGAGAAAGAGACAGCGCGAATGAAGGCAATGACTGTTATGTGTGCAAGTCAGGCCTCATCCAACCATTGATTAATTAACATACCCCTAGACTCAGAGGACGACTTGTAACAGAGGGAAATGGAAACGTGTGCAGGAAGGGAAATGGAAACGTGTGCAGGGAGGGAAATGGAAACGTGTGTAGGAAGGGAAATGGAAACGTGTGCAGGGAGGGAAATGGAAACGTGTACAGGGAGGGAAATGGAAACGTGTGCAGAGGGAAATGGAAACGTGCGCAGGGAGGGAAATGGAAACGTGTGCAGAGGGAAATGGAAACGTGCGCACGGGGGGGGGGGGGGGGGGGATGGAAACGTGTGTAGGGAGGGAAATGGAAACGTGTGCAGAGAGGAAAATGGAAATGTGTGCAGGGAGGAAAATGGCGATTTCTAGTTGGGGCAGGGAATTATATGTGAGATTCCAGCACAAGTACAAAAGTCAAAAGCACATTGACACAAAATGCTTTTATTTGAGCGATTTTCATTTATGGCTGAAGAGAACAAAATAGGCTTCTTTCCAACGTTTCAGGTTTGACCTCTTCGTAAAGACCCAAAGAACAAGAAAATTATAGTAAACAATCATCTGTGTCTTTTTATATAATATTTCTTATTAAAAAAGGTAATAGTAAAATTGTGAAAGATGAATATTGTACAAAAATCGACAAAACCTGTGCTGGGAAAACTATTAAAAAGGCAGAAATGACAGGAGTAACATGTATTAGTTGGTTGTTGTTGTTGTTTGTTGTTGTTTTTTTTGGGGTGCTAAATACCAAAAGATGCTTATATCAAATAAGTGCATGTATTTTTTTACTACCTTCGTTGTTATATGCATATTAAAATAAATCGTTTTAAATCACACACACACTCGCGCGCACACACACACACATACACAGAGACACACACACACACACACACACGATAAACAATAGTTTAAATTAAAGTTACCTGGCTTTCATTCATTTGACTTTTTCCCTTTAACCTTTTGTATTGAAAACTTTTAGGATTTTATCTTTTGTATTATGGTCTGATATAAAATATAGGGTTTGAAGTAAGTACAGAAACGATTGAGTATTGGAAAACCACAGCTTTAAAATTCCATTTTTTCCATCAAAGCGACAGAAAAATACAAGTCTATTGTTGCCGTTTCAGCGTGAAAACTGAAGAAATCGGGTGGAGGGCCGGCGAAAGGCAGGCGTTGGTGGTTGTTTTTTGGGTTGAGTGTAAGATTTTAATTTCTTTCTCAGAGTCCCAATACTGGCTTTTAAAAACTGAAACTGACACACGGGAACATAATCAAGTCTGCAGACAAAACACTGTGCGATTAGAATCTTGAAGGCGCACGCAGTATAAAAACAATTCGAAGCAAAGACCAGTTTGTTTCGTACCATTCAGACTTATGGGTCTGCAGTAATTGCCATTATTACAAGTGGTTGTAGCTTTCGGTAATTTGCATGTTGAGGGGTCAGCCTAATGAAGCGGATCTACCCCACGATTTGCATCAAGATGTGAAACCGTGCCGAGACCTTTGACACGACTTCCCCTTGCCTGCAGTGAGGCGCCAAGCAGTGCCCATCTTCTTGAACAAAGCATTGACTTCGGGCTTCTTTGCTTTTTGGTTCTAGAGCAACCAAATAAATAGCAACCCTGTTTAGCCTCAACACACAGCATGCCTTCATGCAGAAAAGTCATAGTACGATACAGATTCTCGATATCTCTTTAGCTGGGACACCTAGAGACTTTGCCTCCCGCAGAAAGCCAGGAGACGACGGTTCCAGTTCCTTTGGCCAAGCAGACTTGGACAGCAGTGTTCCTTGGGACGGCAGTGGCGCGCTGCAGACAGGAGCTCATTACTTCTTGATCGGGTGGTGGCCGCACTTGCCAAGCCTGTGCATGATGATGACGCTGGCGAAGCGGTGGTGGGGACACTTCGCCAGGAACTTGCGGGCCGTGTTCCCACACGGGTGGTAGCTGAAGATGCCCGTATGCGTGACGGGCAGGTCTGCGAAGCAGGAGCTCATGCTGGGGATGGCACAGTTGTCCCAGACGTTGTCCAGCACGTTGAGGGGGGACTTGGACCCGTCGCACGAGTACACCACCACGTCGCTGCCTAGCGAGACATTGGCCCCGGGCGGGTTGCCTGCTGAGGACGGCGTGGGGCTGGAGGGGGGCTGGAAGACCACCTCGCACTGCGTGGTGGAGACAGTGTCGATTTCGCTCGAGGACGAGGAGATCTGGGGGGCCTGGGAGACGGGCTCCCCCTCCTTCTCCAGGTCGGGGATGAAGACGTGAGTCTCCACCGGCGCCCCGCACGTGGTGCACATGTCCCGCTCCTCCAGGTAGGGCGCCGCCCAGCACGGCCCAGGGTCCAGCACGATCAATGGGGACCACGGCCCCAGCTTCACGTCCTCCTCGACCTGCAAGTAAAGCGTATCGTGTTTCGATGATGACTGGGACCCAAGGACGAGACTGCGTCCTGCAGGACAGGGCGTGAGGGCACACGTGGAGTCTCGTGGGGAGAGAGAGAGAGAGAGAGAGAGAGAGAGAGAGAGAGAGAGAGAAAGAGAGAGAGAGAGAGAGAGAGAGAGAGAGAGAGAGAGAGAGAGAGAGAGAGAGAGAGAGAGAAAGAGAGAGAGAGAGAGAGAGAGAGAGAGGAGAGAGAGAGAGAGAGAGAGAGAGAGAGAGAGAGAGAGAGAGAGAGAGAGAGAGAGAGAGAGAGAGAGGGTGGGGGTGGGGTGGGGGGAGAGAGAGAGGGGGGGGGGGGCATCGACAGACGGGAAGGACACACCGAAACTATGTACGCTGCCAATTGATTCCGTAATATCCCATCCGTTTCTCTCTCTCTTCCTCCCAGTAAACCTTTGAACTTGTACACCATTCCTATCCGTTGCGCCCCTCTACAATCAACCCAGCCATAGGCAACACGGGGATTCCATACGCCTCCTTCCCCTCTACACGCGGACAACTGAGACAGTGGAACACGTCTCGTTGACTGCCAGCCTCCTCCCTTTCGTCCTCTTCCATGCGGTTCTCGCAGCCCTCAACTCCCTGGCCTGGCTCTATTTAACATCTCTGCCTGCATGGGTGGCTATGTATGCATGGGTGTGTATATGTGCATAGGTGTGTATGGGTGTGTGTATGCATGGGTGTCTACGTGTAAGTGTGCATGTGTGTGTGTGTGTGCATGGGTGTGTATTTGTGTATGTGCATAAGTGTGTATGGGTGTGTGTGTGTGTATGCATGGGTATGTACGTGTAAGTGTGCATGTGTGTGTGTGTGTGTGTGTGTGTGGGTGTGTGTGTGTTCATGGGTGTTTATGTGTGTGTGTATGTATGTATGTATGTATGTATGTATGTATGTATGTATGTATGTATGTATGTATGTATGTATGTATGTATGTATGTATGTATGTATGTATGTATAATGTACTTATATTGCGCGCACTTCCAGCCCAAAGGCTGCTCAGTGGCGCATGCACACACACACAAAATGTCACGAATTTTCCATGGTTTTAGGATGTCCCTAGTAGGGGTCGACAAAGATTCCCTAGTCAGCAAGACGCGCTTGGCGGAAAAGGCACGTCTTGAGGCTTCCTCTGAACTTCTTCTGCTTTGGCTCCTGACGCAACGCCTCTGGCAGTTGATTCCATAGGACTGGTGCAGCAGAGCGGAAAGCTCGATCCCCCGACAAAGACTTTGTCGGTGGCACCCTGAGGAGATGAAAAGCACCAGACCTCAGATTTCTAGGGGGGCAGTGTCGGGAGAGCAGCTGCTGCAGATACAATGGGGCGGTAGGAAGAGTCTGGCAGCACTCGAAGGTTTTAGTGAGGATCTTGAAGGCTATACGCTGCCTAACAGGAAGCCAGTGAAGTTTGTGGAGCAGTGGTGTCATTCGACAGTCCTTCCTGCCTCCAATAATGAGGCGCGCTGCTCTGTTCTGGATGACCTGGAGTCGATCCCGGTGTTGTGATGGAATGCCGTACAATACAACGTTCCCGTAGTCAAGCCTGGATAGGACCAGACTGGTGACAAGAGTCCTGATGACAGGCTGAGTCAGGTATTTCCTAATCTTGCTGATGTTTAGCAGATGAAAATTGCATGTCTGGCACACACGTGTAATATGGCAGGAGAAGTCCATCTCGGAGTTAAACACGACTCCGAGATTGCGGGCTAATTTTGTTGGAGTGACGATGCTGTCACCTATCCGCAGACTGACCTGGCCCATTTTCTGAAGCTGTTGCCGGGTTCCCAAAATGAGAAACTCTGTCTTGTCATCATTCAGCTTCAGCAGATTTGATGACATCCACTCCCTGATGTCAGTGACACACTTGTGCAGTCGCTGCACTGATGTTGCAATTTGGTCATGGTTTGCACTGACGTAGAGTTGGTTGTAGTCAGAGTACATGTGGAACGGGATCTCATGTATTCTCATGATATCTGCAACAGGCAGGATGTAGATGATGAAGAGCAGCGGACCAAGAACGGAGCCCTGTGGTACGCCGCACTCCAGGATCCCCGGTGATGACGTGGCGTTGTTCACTTGCAGGCACTGCATGCGCTCACTGAGATAGGATCTAAACCACTCCTTTGATCCCAATCCTTTCTTCTAGTCTCTTTAACACCATCTGGTGGTCGATGGTGTCAAAGGCTGCTGAGAGGTCCAGCATGATCAAGAGCATGATCTTCCTCTCGTCCATTGCCATCATGATGTCATTGTGGATTTTAATGAGCGCCGTCTCTGTGCTGTGGTGCGGTCTGTAGGCTGACTGGAAGGGCTCAAAGAGGCTGTTTTCGGAAAGATGTTGAGTCAGTATGTGCATAAGTGTGTATGGGTGTGTGTGTGTGTGTGTGTGCATGGGTGTGTACGTGTATGTGTGCATGTGTGTGTGTGCGTGGGTGTGTACGTGTATGTGTGCATGTGTGTGTGCATGTGTGTTTGTGTGCATTGTGTATGTGTGTATGTGGATAGGTGTGTATGGGTGTATGTGTATGCATGGGTGTGTACGTGTATGTGTACATGTGTGTGTATGTGTGTGTATGTGTGTGTGTGCATGGGTGTGTATGTGTGTGTGCATGGGTGTGTACGTGTATGTGTGCATGTGTGTGTGTGTGCATGTGTGTTTGTGTTCATGTGTGTGTATGTGTGTATGTGTGTGTGTGTGTATGAGTGTGTATGTGTGTATGTGGATAGGTGTGTATGGGTGTGTGTGTTTGCATGGGTGTGTACGTGTAAGTGTGCATGTGTGTGTGTGCGTGGGTGTGTACGTGTGTGTGTGCATGGGTGTGTACGTGTGTGTGTATGTGTGTGTGCATGGGTGTGTACGTGTGTGTGTGTGCATGGGTGTGTACGTGTGAGTGTGTGCATGAGTGTGTACGTGTGTGTGTGCATGGGTGTGTACGTGTATATGTGTGTGTGTGTGCATGGGTGTGTACGTGTATGTGTGTGTGTGTGTGCATGGGTGTGTACGTGTGTGTGTGTGCATGGGTGTGTACGTGTGTGTGTGTGTGTGTGTGTGTGCATGGGTGTGTACGTGTATGTGTGTGTGTGTGCATGGGTGTGTACGTGTGTGTGTGCATAAGTGTGTATGTGTGTATGTGTGTGTGTGCATGGGTGTGTACGTGTGTGTGTGCATGGGCGTGTACGTGTATGTGTGCATGTGTGTGTGTGCATAAGTGTGTATGTGTGTATGTGCATAAGTGTGTGTGTGCATGGGTGTGTACGTGTGTGTGTGTGTGTGTTTGTGTGCATGGGTGTGTACGTGTATGTGTGTGTGTGTGTGCATGGGTGTGTACGTGTGTGTGCATGGGTGTGTACGTGTATGTGTGTGTGTGTGCATGGGTGTGTACGTGTATGTGTATGGGTGTGTACGTGTGTGTGTGCATGGGTGTGTATGTGTGTATGTGGATAGGTGTGTATGGGTGTGTGTGTGTGCATGGGTGTGTACGTGTGTGTGTGTGCATGGGTGTGTACGTGTATGTGTGCATGTGTGTGTGTGCATAAGTGTGTATGTGTGTATGTGCATAAGTGTGTATGTGCATGTGTGTGTGTGTGTGTGTTTGCGTGGGTGTGTATGTGTGCATTAGTAAGTATGTGTGCATTAGTGTGTATGTGTGTATTAGTGTGTATGTGTGCATGAGTGTGCATGTGTGTGTATGTGTGCATGAGTGTGCATGTGTGTGTGTGTGTGCATGAGTGTGCATGTGTGTATGAGTGTGTCTGTGTGCATGGGTGTGCATGTGTGCAATGTGCTCTGCATCCTTTTCTATTTTGAGACCTTAGGCTGCTACTGAAGTCATTTGGGCAAGAATCCTGCTGCAGTGTCCCTACCTCTCCCATGAGATTCACTGTAGGAATTTTTTCATGCCTGCCTGTCTGAACGGAATCCTGGAAGATTCATTAAGTCTTAGTTGTTCAGATAAACTCACTAACTCCGTATGCATTTCGAGCGGTAAGTGTGAATCCAAGACAACATATGTTGTTGTTGTTGTTGTTGTTGTTGTTGTTGTTGTTGTTGATGATGATGATGATGATGATGATGATGATGATGATGATGATGATTATGATGATGATGATGATGATGATGATGATGATGATGAATATGATGATGATGATGATGGTGGTGGTAGTGGTAATGTTGATGATGATGATGATTATGATGATGATGATGATGATGATGATGATGATGATGATGATGATGATGAGGATGATGATGTGGAGGAAGGGGGGCACCCTTGCCTGTAGACAGTCCACACCGGCAACAGCCAAGAGGAGGAGGAGGAGGAGGAGGAGGAGGAGGAGGAGGAGGAATTATGTCTCGTTTACATGGTCAAACGTGGAATAAATATTTCTAGAAGCGTGCGTTTGTTTGTGCCAGATTAGAGATAAGGCTCACCTCTCTGACGTTCATGCCACACAGACTCCAGATCCTCTCGCTGCAGATCTGCAGGAGAGACTTGGGGGTGAAGGTCATCTGTCGAAGGCGCCTCTCCACGTTCTGGCGGAGGGCCTCGGCTGTGGCGTGGGGGAGGGGCCAGGGATAGTCCAGCATGTGGCGGCTGAGGCAGTCCATCTGCTGCTTGTGGGAAAGGCGGTCAAACAGCAGCAGGAAGGCGTCCAAGTCCATGCACATCATCTGCAGCTCCGCATCCTCTGGAGGGGGTGGACCCACCCACACCTGTGTGGGGATACGTATGATTAGTGTGGTGTAGGGTTGGTGTAGGATTAGTGTGGTGTAGGGTTAGTGTAGTGTAGGGTTAGTGTGGTGTAGGGTTAGTGCAGTGTAGGGTTAGTGTGGTGTAGGGTTAGTGTGGTGTAGGGTTAGTGCAGTGTAGGGTTAGTGTGGTGTAGGGTTAGTGCAGTGTAGGGTTAGTGTGGTGTAGGGTTAGTGCAGTGTAGGGTTAGTGCAGTGTAGGGTTAGTGTGGTGTAGGGTTAGTGCAGTGTAGGGTTAGTGTGGTGTAGGGTTAGTGTGGTGTAGGGTTAGTGCAGTGTAGGGTTAGTGTGGTGTAGGATTAGTGTGGTGTAGGGTTAGTGCAGTGTAGGGTTAATGTGATGTAGGGTTAGTGTGGTGTAGGATTAGTGTGGTGTAGGGTTAGTGTGGTGTAGGGTTAGTGTGGTGTAGGATTAGTGTGGTGTAGGGTTAGTGTGGTGTAGGGTTAGTGTGGTGTAGGATTAGTGTGGTGTAGGGTTAGTGTGGTGTAGGGTTAGTGTGGTGTAGGGTTAGTGTGGTGTAGGGTTAGTGTGGTGTAGGGTTAGTGTGGTGTAGGATTAGTGTGGTGTAGGGTTAGTGTGGTGTAGGGTTAGTGTGATGTAGGGTTAGTGTGGTGTAGGGTTAGTGTGATGTAGGGTTAGCGTGGTGTAGGGTTAGTGTGGTGTAGGGTTAGTGTGGTGTAGGGTTAATTTGGTGTAGGGTTAGTGTGGTGTAGGGTTAGCGTGGTGTAGGGTTAGTGTGAAGGAGGGTCAGTGTGATGCACGGTTAGTGTGGTGCAGGATTAGTGTGGTGTAGGGTCAGTGTGGTGCACGGTTAGTGTGATGCAGGATTAGTGTGGTGTAGGGTTAGTGTGGTGCACGGTTAGCGTGATGCAGGATTAGTGTGGTATAGGGTTAGTGTGGTGCATGGTTAGCGTGATGCCTATTAGTGTGGTATAGGATTCACATGGTGCAGGGTTAGTGTGGTGCAGGGTTAGTGTGATGCACGGTTAGTGTGGTGCAGGATTAGTGTGATGCAGGTTTAGTGTGGTGTACGATTAGTGCAGTGTACGATTACTGTAGTATAGGATTTGTGTGGTGTAGGGTTAGTGTAGTGTAGGATTAATGTGGTTTAGGGTTAGTGTGGTGTAGGGTTAATGTGGTGTACGATTAGTGTAGTGTAGGGTAGTGCGGTATAGGAATAATGTAGTGTAGGGTTAGTGTGGCGTACGGTTAATGTAGTGTGGTACAGGGTTAGTGTGGTGCAGGGTTAGTGTGATGCAAGGCTAGTGTGAGTTAATTGTAGGATTAGTGTGGCGTACGATTAATGTAGTGTAGGATTAGTGTGATGGAGGGTTAGTGTGGTGTAGGAAAGGCTGATTACAGAAGCTCTGTTTGCGGCTGACTGTGCCTTGACGGCTCACCAGGGGAACCATCTTCAGATGATTGTCGACAAGTTCTCTGAAGCGTCCAGAGCGTTTGGTCTGG